>OX155901.1:59056880-59213880 GCA_944588485.1 Phosphuga atrata | reverse complement strand
TTCTAGTCTTGTCTGTATAGTCTTGTCTGTCTAGTCTTGTCTGTCTAGTCTTGTCTGTCTAGTCTTGTCTGTCTAGTCTTGTCTGTCTAGTCTTGTCTGTCTAGTCTTGTCTGTCTAGTCTTGTCTGTCTAGTCTTGTCTGTCTAGTCTTGTCTGTCTAGTCTTGTCTGTCTAGTCTTGTCTGTCTAGTCTTGTCTGTCTAGTCTTGTCTGTCTAGTCTTGTCTGTCTAGTCTTGTCTGTCTAGTCTTGTCTGTCTAGTCTTGTCTGTCTAGTCTTGTCTGTCTAGTCTTGTCTGTCTAGTCTTGTCTGTCTAGTCTGTCTGTCTAGTCTTGTCTGTCTAGTCTTGTCTGTCTAGTCTTGTCTGTCTAGTCTTGTCTGTCTAGTCTTGTCTGTCTAGTCTTGTCTGTCTAGTCTTGTCTGTCTAGTCTTGTCTGTCTAGTCCTTGTCTGTCTAGTCTTGTCTGTCTAGTCTTGTCTGTCTAGTCTTGTCTGTCTAGTCTTCGTCTGTCTAGTCTTGTCTGTCTAGTCTTGTCTGTCTAGTCTTGTCTGTCTAGTCTTGTCTGTCTAGTCTTGTCTGTCTAGTCTTGTCTGTCTAGTCTTGTCTGTCTAGTCTTGTCTGTCTAGTCTTGTCTGTCTAGTCTTGTCTGTCTAGTCTTGTCTGTCTAGTCTTGTCTGTCTAGTCTTGTCTGTCTAGTCTTGTCTGTCTAGTCTTGTCTGTCTAGTCTTGTCTGTCTAGTCTTGTCTGTCTAGTCTTGTCTGTCTAGTCTTGTCTGTCTAGTCTTGTCTGTCTAGTCTTGTCTGTCTAGTCTTGTCTGTCTAGTCTTGTCTGTCTAGTCTTGTCTGTCTAGTCTTGTCTGTCTAGTCTTGTCTGTCTAGTCTTGTCTGGTCTAGTCTCTGTCTGTCTAGTCTTGTCTGTCTAGTCTTGTCTGTCTAGTCTTGTCTGTCTAGTCTTGTCTGTCTAGTCTTGTCTGTCTAGTCTTGTCTGTCTAGTCTTGTCTGTCTAGTCTTGTCTGTCTAGTCTTGTCTGTCTAGTCTTGTCTGTCTAGTCTTGTCTGTCTAGTCTTTGTCTGTCTAGTCTTGTCTGTCTAGTCTTGTCTGTCTAGTCTTGTCTGTCTAGTCTTGTCTGTCTAGTCTTGTCTGTCTAGTCTTGTCTGTCTAGTCTTGTCTGTCTAGTCTTGTCTGTCTAGTCTTGTCTGTCTAGTCTTGTCTGTCTAGTCTTGTCTGTCCTAGTCTTGTCTGTCTAGTCTTGTCTGTCTAGTCCTTGTCTGTCTAGTCTTGTCTGTCTAGTCTTGTCTGTCTAGTCTTGTCTTCTAGTCTTGTATGTCTAGTCTTGTCTGTCTAGTCTTGTCTGTCTAGCCTTGTCTGTCTAGTCTTGTCTGTCTAGTCTTGTCTGTCTAGTCTTGTCTGTCTAGTCTTGTCTGTCTACTCTTGTCTGTCTAGTCTTGTCTGTCTAGTCTTGTCTGTCTAGTCTTGTCTGTCTAGTCTTGTCTGTCCAGTCTTGTCTATCTGTCTAGTCTTATCTGTATAGTCTTGTCTGTCTAGTCTTGTCTGTCTAGTCTTGTCTGTCTAGTCTTGTCTGTCTAGTCTTGTCTGTCTTGTCTTGTCTGTCTAGTCCTGTCTGTCTAGTCTTGCCTGTCTAGTCTTGTATGTCTAGTCTTGTCTGTCTAGTCTTGTCTGTCTATTCCTGTCTGTCTAGTCATGTCTGTCTAGCCGTGTCTGTCTAGTCTTGTCTGTCTAGTCTTGTCTGTCTAGTCTTGTCTGTCTAGTCTTGTCTGTCCAGTCTTGTCTGTCTAGTCTTGTCTGTCTAGTTTTGTCTGTCTAGTCTTGTCTGTCCAGTCTTGTCTGTCTAGTCTTGTGTGTGTAGTCTTGTCTGTCTAGTCATGCCTGTCTAGTCCTGTCTGTCTAGTCTTGTCTGTCTAGCCTTGTCTGTCTACTCTTGTTTGTCTAGCCTTGTCTGTCTACTCTTGTCTGTCTACTTTTGTCCATCTACTCTTGTCTGATTAGTCTTGTCTGTCTAGTCTTGTGACAGAGACAAATCAATGGAATTGGAACTAATAATTAAAGCTTAAACCCAAACTTAAGCTCACATTAACCTTAATCCGTATTTAAATTTCTTACTAGGTTTCACATTAACATGAAACCTTGCATCCTTATTAATGAGTGGTAAGTACGACCCAGATCCTCCACCAATTATGTACTAAATTATTAAACAAAATTACTCGAAATTATGAAAGTGGAGCAAGCAGCATTAATATAATCCAACTTTAGTCGGTGTTTATTTTTCGTGGCTGCGTGTGCACGTGAAAACGGTATCTTTAATCAATATGTGCCGGTGCTTTAGCCTCTCCGCGTAAGGCCCTCTCTATATACAAGACTCGTAGCCTTACATATATACACGAGTCAGAAATATTTTCTTCTCGCATTTCGGGGATGGGAGAAAGTGGAGCAGCAACTTATTCCTGCATCTTGAAAGGGTCAGACCATAAAGAAATCGCAAAAGGGATGAGTTTTTCGCAAATAATTGTTTCGTATGTCATGTTTGTCAAGTCTGTTAAATTTGTTAAATTTGTCAAGTCCGTCCAGTTTGCCAAGTCCGTCCGGTTTGTCAAGTTTTGTCAGGTTTGTCAAGTGTGGTTAGGTTAGGTTTATTGTCAAGTTGGTCAATTCTGTCAAATTTGTTAAATTTGTCAAGGCCGGCAAGTTTGTCAAGTTTTGTCACGTCTGGTTAGGTTAGGTTAATTGTCAAGTTTGTCAATTCTGTCTAATTTGTCATATTTGTGAAATTTGTTAAATTTGTCAAGTCCTTCAAGTTTTTCAAGTTTTGTCACGTCTGGTTAAGTTAGGTTAATTGTCAAGTTTGTCAGTTCTGTCAAATTTGTGAAATTTGTTATATTTGTCAAGTCTGTCAAGTTTGTCAAGTTTTGTCACGTCTGGTTAGGTTAGGTTAATTGTCAAGTTTGTCAATTCTGTCAAATTTGTCAAATTTGTTAAATTTGTCAAGTCCGTCAAGTTTTGTCACGTCTGGTTAAGTTAGGTTAGATTAATTGTCAAGATTGTCAATTCTGTAAAATTTGTCAAATTTGTTAAATTTGTCAAGTCCTTCAAGTTTTGTCACGCCTGGTTAAGTTAGGTTAGATTAATTGTCAAGTTTGTCAATTCTGTCAAATTTGTTAAATTTGTCAAGTCCGTCAAGTGTGTCTAGTCTTGTCACGTCTGGTTAGGTTAAGTTAGGTTAATTATCAAGTTTGTCAATACTGTCCAATTTGTTAAATTTGCCAAGTCCGTCAAGTTTTGTCACGTCTGGTTAGGTTAGTTTACGTTAATTGTCAAGTTTGTCAATTCTGTCAAATTTGTGAAATTTGTTAAATTTGTAAAGTTTTATCAAGTCTGGTTAAGTTTTAATCCAGCTACATGATTGCGTCTGGTGAACCAAAGATATTTCTTGGTTTAGATTGATGGTAGTAAAATCAATGTTTTTGAAATAGATTTGATTGGAAAACGAAGTGTGTGAATAAAGTGCGCTGCCGCCTAGATCGCTGAAAACACAATGGGAAAGTGTTGAATGCGGCTCGGATGGGAACTAGCCCACTAAATTGATGGATTTCGACGCGCGAAAACTCATCTGAAATACTAACAGCGAATGAATCAGTTCAATATTTTCCTTGTCCGATTCATCCATCAATTTATTCTCGGAAACTCGTCTAGTTCTCAAACTAAATCCACAATCGCAATATCGACCAAAAATACTCCATCCTAAATCTCAAATCACTCGATTTCGACTCGACACAATTTATTTTGCAAAAAACATTTTGCAAGAAACTATCGCAAAGAACGAAGACAAATTTAATTTTGAAAATCGGTTGTCTTATTAGCATTAATATAAGATATTTTACACTTTAGAGGTTGCACAAAACTGGGTGACAAATGACGAAATTGTTTTTGGTTTCTAAATATTTTTTGCGTGTCAGCTGTGGCACGCGTGCCAAAAGTAGGCAACCATTGGCGCTCGTCTAAACAGTTTGGTTTAGAAACGTAATGCTTTAATTAAAACTCAGTTTCATTGTAAAATGGTGATAAAGCACGGGTAGTAGAACGGGGGGTATGTAAAATATGATATATCTTATATTTATGGTAATAGGACTACCGATTTTCAAAATTAAATTTTATTTTTGTTCATTGCGAAAGTTTTGCAAAATAAATTGCATCGAGTGATTTGAGATTAAGGAAAGAGTGTTGCTGGTCGATATTGCTATTGTGGATTTAGTTTGAGGATTAGAAGAAGAAGAACAAGAAACTTTAGCAATGAACGAAAAAAAAATTATTTTGAAAATCGGTTGTCTTATTAGCATGAATATAAGATATTTTACACTTTAGATGTTGCACAAAACTAGATGACAAATGACAAATATGTTATTGCTTTCTTAATATTTTTTGCGTGTCAGTTGTGGCACGCGTGCCAAAGTTAGGCAACCGTTGGCGCTGGTCTAAACAGTTTGGTTTAGAAACGCAGTGTTTTAGTTTCATAGTAAAATGGCGATAAAGCACGGGTGATAGAACGAGGGTCGTAAAACTATTTAGTGTAGTTTAAAATGGTGAGTGTAAGCTACCGGCGATTTATTCAACCATTATGGTGAAATCCGGCTGGAAGACTAAATATCCGCGGGCGCACAGCGAGTTGTAGCGAATCGATTATTATTGAGGGCAGTGCACAAAGGTCCTTGGAATTAGTTCCTGCGGAAATTCCGAAGACCTGTAATTTATCCGGAAACAATGGCGGTTTGCAGCCAGAGGAGACTCCGTGTACTTTGTGTTATCATTCCGGCAATTAAGGTCTCGCTACGTTGTTATTGCTCCATAAAAAAATGTGTAACAAGGGAGTTTTATTAGGGTGTAATTGCCGACGATGTTTGCTGCTCCGAACGGTTGCAAGTTGCACACACTTTTCAAAGTAATTTGGCGACTTTCTCGCTAATTTTCTGACCTTATTTATTCACCTTGCACCTTCACCAAAATTTATACAAATTGACTCAATTATGTTGAAAGCTATGACTGAAGGATCTCATGTCAATAAACATTTGTTAACAGACTTGATAGACTTGACAGACTTGGCAAACTTAACGGACTTGACAGACTTGACAAATTTGACCTACTTGACAGAATTGACAGACTTGACAGACGTGACATACTTGACACACTTGACAGACTTCACAAACTTGAGAGATTTGACAGACTTAACTATTAAAGAAAGAATGTCGAAAAGAAAAACGTCGATAATTATGATTACACCTTGATTCAAACATCAGTTAGTTTATATTCCTTTGTAATTCATTTCCTGCGAAATCCTTCCTTTTTCGATCTCGCCGGTCATTATCTTTGAGGCTTGTTGTGTCGGACGGGCGTAGCGGCAGCGGCCAGAGAAAATGAGCGTTTGATTTAAACGCTTTTCCTTGCTTTATATAATATATACGGATAATCATTGTTCCCGAGTCGAAAAAGCCAACAGCCGGTAATCCATTTACCGATCCCAAACTACGCTCGACCCGGCATGCACCGACTTTCCCCCGGAATTGGATTACGTCGAACTTGTTATATGCTCCCCCGTTTTCAGACCTTGGCTCAACATTTTTCTCCCCAATTTTCACCAAAAACATACTAAAAACTATTCAACACGACTCATATTACGTGAATTTGCTTAAGAAAAGCCGGAAAAGGTTTCTTAGAAAAACTGTAAATATATTGATCAACTTTCATAATTTGATGCTTGTTTGTTTGGTCTTGTCTATTTAGTCTGTCAAATCTAACAAATTTGTCAAATCTGTGAAATCTCTCAAATCTGTCAAATCTCTAAAATCTGTGAAATCTCTGAAATACCTCAAATGTGTGAAATCTCTCAAATCCCTCAAATCTGTCAAATTTATCAAATCTGTCAAATATGTGAAATCTGTCAAATCTCTAAAATCTGTCAATTCTCTGAAATAAGTCAAATCTGTGAAATCTCTCAAATCCCTCAAATCTGTCAAATTTATCAAATCTGTCAAATTTATCAAATCTGCCAAATCTCTGAAATACCCCAAATCTGTGAAATCTGTCAAATCTCTAAAATTTGTAAAATTTGTAAAATCTCTCAAATTTGTCAAATCTCTAAAATCTGTCAAATCTCTGAAATACCTCAAATATGACAAATCTGTGAAATCCTTCAAATCTCTCAAATTTATCAAATCTGTTAAATCTCTCAAATCTGTGAAATCTCTCACATCTCTAAAATATGTCAAATCTGTCAAATCTGTGAAATCTGTCAAATCTCTATGATTTCTAAAGTCAGTCAAATCTGTCAAATCTCTGAAATCCTTCAAATCTATCAATTCTGTGAAATCTCTCAAATCTGCAAAATCTCTGAAATATATTAAATATGTCAAATCTATCAAATCTGTTAAATCTCGAATATCTGTGAAATCTTTCAAATCCCTAAAATCTGTCATATCTCTAAAATATGTCGAATCTGCAAAATATTAGAAATCTCCAAAATTTCTAAAATCTGTCAAATCTCTCAAATCTCTCAAATCCCTCAAATGTGTCAAATCTCTCAAATTTATCAAATCTGTCAAATCTCTAAAATCTGTCAAATCTGTGAAATCTCTGAAATACGTCAAATCTGTGAAATCTCTCAAATCCCTTTGTTTTCCATTTCGGCATCGATTAAAAGAAGGAGGCAGATGTGTCGACCTGGGCCAAAATCTCGCGATTATTTAGTCACGCTGCGAATTTGATAGTACCGGTAGTATTCCTGCCAAATCTCTGAAATACCTCAAATCTGTGAAATCTCTCAAATCCCTCAAATCTGTCAAATCTCTAAAATTTGTAAAATCTGTAAATCTCTCAAATCTGTCAAATCTCTAAAATCTGTCAAATCTCTAAAATCTGTCAAATCTCTGAAATACCTCAAATTTGTCAAATCTGTGAAATCTCTCAAATCCTTCAAATCTCTCAAATTTAAAAAATTTGTCAAATCTGTTAAATCTCTCAAATCTGTAAAATCTCTCAAATCCCTCAAATCTGTCACATCTCTAAAATATGTCAAATCTGTGAAATCTGTCAAATCACTAAAATTTTCAAAGTCCGTCAAATCTGTCAAATCTCTGAAATCCTTCAAATCTGACAATTCTGTGATATCTCTCAAATCTGTAAAATCTCTCAAATGTGTCAAATCTATCAAATCTGTTAAATCTCGAAAATCTGTGAAATCTCTCAAATCCCTCAAATCTGTCATATCTCTAAAATATGTCGAATCTGTGAAATATGAGAAATCTCTAAAATTTCTAAAATCTGTCAAATCTCTAAAATCCCTCAAATCTCTCAATTCTGTGAAATCTCTCAAATCACTCAAATCTCTCAAATTTATCAAATCTGTCAAATCTATCAAATCTCTCAAGTCCCTCAAATCTGTCAAATCTCTCAAATTTATCAAATCTGTCAATTCTGCTAAATTTCTAAAATCCGTCAAATCTGTGAAATCTCTGCAATACCTCAAATATGTGAAATCTCTCAAATCCCTCATATCTGTGAAATCTCTCAAATCTCTAAAATCTGTCAAATCTGTGAAATCTCTGAAATACCTCAATTCTGTGAAGTCTCTCAAATCTGTCAAATCTATCAAATTTATGAAATCAGTCAAATCTCTCAAATCTGTCAAATTTCTAAAATCTGTCAAATCTGTGAAATCTCTGAAATACCTAAAATATGTGAAATCTCTCAAATCTGTGAAATCTCTCAAATTTATCAAACCTGTCAAATCTCTAAAATCTGCGAAATCTCTGAAATACCTCAAATTTGTGAAATCTCTCAAATCCCTCAAATCTGTCAAAACTCTCAAATTTATCAAATCTGTGAAATCTGTCAAATTTCTAAAATCTGTCAAATCTGTGAAATCTGAAATACCTCAATTCTGTGAAATCTCTAAAATCACTCAAATCTGCCAAATCTCTCAAATTTATCAAATCTGTCAAATCTATCAAATATTTCAAATCCCTCAAATCTGTCAAATTTCTCAAATTTATCAAATCTGTCAAATCTGTCAAATTTCTAAAATCCCTCAAATCACTCAAATCTCTCAAATTTATCAAATCTGTCAAATCTATCAAATCTCTCAAGTCCCTCAAATCTGTCAAATCTCTCAAATTTATCAAATCTGTCAATTCTGTTAAATTTCTAAAATCCGTCAAATCTGTGAAATCTCTGCAATACCTCAAATATGTGAAATCTCTCAAATCCCTCATATCTGTGAAATCTCAAATCTCTAAAATCTGTAAAATCTGTGAAATCTCTGAAATACCTCAATTCTGTGAAGTCTCTCAAATCTGTCAAATCTATCAAATTTATGAAATCTGTCAAATCTCTCAAATCTGTCAAATTTCTAAAATCTGTCAAATCTGTGAAATCTCTGAAATACCTAAAATATGTGAAATCTCTCAAATCTGTGAAATCTCTCAAATTTCTCAAACCTGTCAAATCTCTAAAATCTGTCAAATCTGCGAAATCTGAAATACCTCAAATTTGTGAAATCTCTCAAATCCCTCAAATCTGTCTAAACTCTCAAATTTATCAAATCTGTGAAATCTGTCAAATTTCTAAAATCTGTCAAATCTGTGAAATCTGAAATACCTCAATTCTGTGAAATCTCTAAAATCACTCAAATCTGCCAAATCTCTCAAATTTATCAAATCTGTCAAATCTATCAAATATTTCAAATCCCTCAAATCTGTCAAATTTCTCAAATTTATCAAATCTGTCAAATCTGTCAAATTTCTAAAATCCCTCAAATCTGTGAAATCTCTCAAATTTATCAAATCTGTGAAATCTCTCAAATCTGTAAAATCTCTGAAACACCTCAATTCTGTGAAATCTCTCAAATCCCTCAAATCTGTCAAATCTCTCAAATTTATCAAATCTGTCAAATCTCTAAAATCTGTCAAATCTGTGAAATCTCTGAAATCCCTCAAATCTGTGAAATCTCTGAAATCCCTCAAATTTATCAAATCTGTGAAATCTGTCAAATTTCTAAAATATGTCAAATCTGTGAAATCTCTGAAATAACTAAAATCTGTGAAATCTCTCAAATCTCTAAAATTTGTCAAATCTGCTAAATCTGTCCAATCTCTAAAATTTCTAAAATCTGTCAAATCTGAAATCTCTGAAATCCCTCAAATCAGTCAAATCTGTTAAACCTCTCAAATCCCCCTGTTTTCGTTTTCGGCATCGATTAAAAGAAGGAGACAGATGTGTCGACCTGGGCCGAAATCTCGCGATTATTTAGGCACGCTGCGAATTTGATATTTCCGGTAGTATGCTTCGAGTGTTGGAAGCGAAAAGACATGGGTTGAAGTGCGAACCGAGGGCAATCGACCTGTGCACGCAGTTTTAGTTTCCAGTTAATAAGGGGGTGTAATCACGAGCCAAAGGGCTGCAGCGACCACAAACGTCTGGAAGACAACAATTTTAAGGGAATTTTTCCACTTATTATCCTTATTTCCTCCCTTGAAATAGGCGCCGGAAGGACGGCCCAGATGGGGCGTAGACGCGAGCAACTCTAAAAGGTAAGTGATCAGACCAGCCAGTTTAAAGTTAGCAAAATTGATTTTCGTTAGACATGGTCCAAACAGCCTCAGATCTGTCAAATTTCTAAAATTTGTCAAATCTGTCAAATCTGTGAAATCTCTCAAAACTGTCAAATCTGTGAAATTTCTGAAATCCCTGAAATCTGTCAAATCTGTGAAATCTCTCAAATCCTTCAAATCGCTCAATTTTATCAAATCTGTCAAATCTCTCAAATCTGTGAAATCTCTCAAATCCCTCAAATCTGTCAAATCTTTAAAATATGTCAAATCTGTGAAATTTGTGAAATCTCTGAAATTACTCAAATCTGTGAAATCTCTCAAATCCCTCAAATTTGTCAAATCTCTCAAATTTATTAAATCGGTCAAATCTCTCAAATTTGTAAAATATGTCAAATCTGTGAAATCTGTCAAATCTCTAGAGTCTGTCAAATCTCTGAAATCTGTGAAATCTGTCAAATCTGTCAAGTCAGTCAAATCTTCTTTGTCCGTTAATGCGTCTGTCAAATCGTGTCTCAATAAACTTGTCTTAGAAAACTCTTGTTTCTTAGAAAAACTGAAAATATATTGATGACCTTTCAAGATTTAATGAATGTTTGTTTATTCTTGTCTGTCTGTCTGTCAAATCTGTCAAATCTCTCAAATCTAACAAATATGTGAAATCTGTGAAATCTCTCAAATATGTAAAATCTGTGAACTTTCTCAAATCTGTCAAATCTATCAAATCTGTGAAATCTCTCAAATCAGGGAAATCTCTAAAATCCCTCAAATCTGTCAAATCTCTAAAATTTGTCAAATCTGCGATATCTCTCAAATCTGTGAAATCTGTAGAATCTTTGAAATCTCTGAAATACATCAAATCTGTGAAATCTCTCATATCACTCAAATCTGTCAAATCTCTCAAATTTATCTAATCTGTCAAATCTATCAAATCTGCCAAATCTCTCAAATCTGTCAAAACTGTGAAATCTCTCAAATCCCTCTGTTCGCGACAATTTTAATAAATCTGCATTTTCATTCGAAATTTAAATCGATTTCGCCATCGATTAAAAGAAGGTGACAGATGCGTCGACCTGGGCCGAAATCTCGCGATTATTTAGTCACGCCGCGAATTTAATATTTGCGGTAGTATGCTTCGAGTGTTGGAAGCGAAAAGACACGGGTTGAAGCGCGAACCCAGGGCAATCGACACGTGTACGCAGTTTTAGTTTTCAGTTAACAAGGGGGTGTAATCACGAGCCAAAGGGCTGAAGCGGCATCCAACGTCTGGAAGACAACAATTTTAAGGGAATCCCTCCAGCCATTATCCTTATTTCCTCCCTTGAAATAGGCGCCGGAAGGACGGTCCACATGGGGCGGAGACGCGAGCAACCCTAAAAGGTAAGTGATAAGACCAGCCCGTTTAAAGTTAGCAAAATTGATTTTCGTGAGACACGGACCGTGTCTTTTTAGAGATTTGAGGGTGTTTGGACCAAACATCCTCAAATCTCTAAAATTTGTCAAATCTGTCAAATCTGTGAAATCTCTCAAATCGGTCAAATTTCTGAAATCCCCCAAATCTGTGAAATCTCTCAAATCTGTGAAATCTGTAAAATCTCTAAAATCTGTGGAATCTGTCAAATCTCTCAAATTTGAAAAATCTCTCAAATCTGCCATATCTCTAAAATCTGTGAAATCTCTCAAATCTGTGAAATCTGTAAAATCTCTAAAATCTGTGGAATCTGTCAAATCTCTCAAATTTGAAAAATCTCTCAAATCTGCCATATCTCTAAAATCTGTGAAATATCTCAAATCTGTGAAATCTGTCAAATCTCTAAAATCTGTGAAATCTGTCAAATCTCTAAAATTTGTCAAATCTGTGAAATCTCTCAAACCTGTCAAATCTCTAAAATCTGTCAAATCTGTGAAATCTCTGAAATCCCTCAAATCTGTCACATCTCTAAAATCTGTGAAATCTGTGAAATCTCTCAAATCTGTGAAATCTGTCAAATCAGTCAAATCTTGTTTGTCCGTTGATGAGTCTATCAAACCGCGTCTCTATAAACTTGTCTTTTCTAATCACACCTGCAAATAATTTTCAAGTCTCGCAAATTCTTGTAAATTTTTTCGAGACCGATACCAATATATCAAAGTAATATATCTCGTATAGTTTGCAGTTTAGGTCAAACCCGGCGAGGCTTCAAGTCGCTGTATCTTACACCGTGTCGTTTTTTGTTGTCTGGTCGGTCCTTCCAGACCGTGTTTACTTGGGCCGAGGACACAAATCATTGGAGGTATCGCCCGCAGCGAAGAGCGCAATGCTTCGCAGGTGATTTAGTTAAAACCCGAAGAATAATAGTCATCCGGGGAGCGATCGGATAAATTTATTAGAAGCTATACAAGAGATGATATAGCGGTCATTGCGCTTTGATGAATTTTCATGTTAAAATATGCATGGAAAAGGTGAAATGGGATCGCGATCGAGATTGTGTTTCGCGACTTTGTGTGCAAACATTAAATAACGTCCCATATATCGCGCTGCAACAGACTCGAAACACGAAATATTTGATAAACACAAAGTTAATAAAAACCTTTACACTCTTTCCATTTAGATTACTCACGAGCGCGGATAATGTAAACGCTTTGCAGCACTTGCATTCTCGGATAAAATAGACCGTAAAGTTTACATAAATGCTCGAGACCTCATCGCCTGAGGCCCCGATGCCCCCGCTCTTCCCGAACGAACATCAAATATTCATGTCTCTTTATATACAATATGCGCTTCAGGGTTCAAGATCGTCCGCCAATGTTTCGTAAGTAATTCGAAAAGCTCTTTGCCATCTTTACACAACTCTTCACTTTGAAAATTGTTACACTAACAATAAGCTTGACCGAAACTCATATTCAACGCGAATTGCACAAACAATCCTATAGTATAAATCTATTTTTATTTAATAAACTAAAACTGTTAACAAAGCAACTCAAGGTTAATGAAGTATTATTTAGTGTAGACTGTATTTAGGGATTGCAATTCGGTGTCAATTTTTAATTCTTGCGGATCCGGCCAAATTTCCACCGATCCGGCCGGATCCGTACGGATCCAACGTGGTCGCTGCAGCTTTTTGGCTCGTGATTACACTCGCTTATTAACTGGAAACTAAAACTGCGTGCACGTATCGATTGCCCTGGGTTCGCGCTTCAACCCGTGCCTTTTCGCTTCCAACACTCGAAACATACTACCGGAAATATTAAATACACGGCGTGGCTAAATAATCGCGAGATTTCGGCCCAGGTCGACATATCTGTCTCCTTTCCTTTAATCGATGCCGAAATCGATTTAAATTTCGAATTAAAATATAGGTTTATTAAAATTGGCGAGAACAGAGGGATTTGAGAGATTTCACAGTTTTGACAAATTTGAGAGATTTGAGGATTTGAGAGATTTCACAGATTTGAGGTATTTTAGAGATTTCACAGATTTGACAGATTTTAGGGATTTTAGAGATTTGGCGGATTTCACAGATTTGACAGATTTGAGAAATTTGACAGATTTGACAAATTTGAAAAATTTGAGAGATTTGACACATTTCACAGATTTGAGGTATTTCAGAGATTTGACAGATTTCACAAATTTGAGAGATTTGACAGATTTGATAAATTTGAGAGATTTGACAGATTTGAGGGATTTGAGAGTTTTCAAAGATTTGAAGAATTTCAGAGATATCAAAGATTTTAGGGATTTTAGACATTTGACAGATTTCACAGATTTGAAAGATTTGCCAGATTTGATAGGTTTGAGAGATTTCACAGATTTGACAGATTTTAGAGCTTTGACAGATTTCACAGATTTGAGAGATTTGCCAGATTTGATAGATTTTACAAATTTGATAAATTTGAGAGATTTCACAGATTTGACAGATTTTAGGGATTTTAGAGATTTGACGGATTTCACAGATTTGAGAAATTTGACAGATTTGATAGATATGACAAATTTGAAAAATTTGAGAGATTTGACACATTTCACAGATTTGAGGTATTTCAGAGATTTGACAGATTTCACAAATTTGAGAGATTTGACAGATTTGATAAATTTGAGAGATTTGACAGATTTGAGGGATTTGAGAGTTTTCAAAGATTTGAAGTATTTCAGAGATATCAAAGATTTTAGGGATTTTAGACATTTGACAGATTTCACAGATTTGAAAGATTTGCCAGATTTGATAGGTTTGAGAGATTTCACAGATTTGACAGATTTTAGAGCTTTGACAGATTTCACAGATTTGAGAGATTTGCCAGATTTGATAGATTTTACAAATTTGATAAATTTGAGAGATTTAACAGATTTGAGGGATTTCACAGATTTGAGGTATTTCAAAGATTTCACCGATTTGACAGATTTTAGAGATTTTAGAAATTTAACAGATTTCACAGATTTGACAAATTTTAGAGATTTGAAAGATTTGAGAGATTTTACCGATTTTACAGATTTTAGAGATTTCACAGATTTGGCAGATTTCACAGATTTGAGAGATTTCATAGATTTGACAAACTTTAGAGATTTGACAGATTTGAGGGATTTGAGAGATTTGACAGATTTGATACATTTGAGTGATTTCACAGATTTGAAGGTTTTGAGAGATTTCACAGATTTGACAGATTTGAGGAATTTCAGAGATTTTACACTAACAATAAGCTTGACCGAAAATCATATTCTACGCGAATTGCACAAATAGTCCTATAGTTTAAATCTACTTTTATTTAATAAACTAAAACTGTTGACAATGCAACTCAAGGATAATGAACAATTATTTAGTTTAGACTATATTTAGGGATTGCAATCCGGTGTCTTTTTTAATCCGGCCAGATCTGGCCAAATTTTCACCGATCCGGCCGGATCCGTACGGATCCGGCCGGATTGATGGAATTAAATCTTTCATAATAAACTTTACTCAATCTACTGAGATCACAACTATTAGGTATTTGAGCTTGATAACAAGCCTTATTCTTACATTTATGACAGACATCATGATGAATCTGTCTAATGAAATATAATGTCTTAGATTTCCAAAATTCCTTCAAATAGTTAAACAGTCAGGAAATAGTGAGTGAATGTTAATTTTGTAAAATTTGAACCTCATTTTCATTGATCTGTCGCTGCCTTATTTCTTAAAATACTAACAAATAGGGATTGCAATCCGGTGTCATTTTCAATCCGGCCGGATCGATGGAATTACATCTAACATAATAAATATTACCGGTGCATAAGGCGCACCCTAAAATTCAACCTACTTTTTGTGCGCCTATAACGCAGACCTATGTTTTGGAGGCTTTTTTTATAGAAAAAAGGAGCGCGTTATACACCAGCAAATACGCTAATTATTTTAAGTATAAACTATTTTATCACAAAATCAATTTTGGTTTTGGAAAAAAAACATGTGGCGCCATGCGCACCACACATTTAATGCAAGAACGAGAAGGGAAGATAAGACAAGATCAATCAAGACCAGACAAGACCAGACCTACTCATGCAACAGCGCAATTGTTTTACCTAAAACTAACATCAACGGATCCGGTCACCGGATCCGGTATATTGGTTTACCGGATCCGGTATATTGGTACCGGATCCGGTAAACGTTTAGTGATGCCGGATCCGCGGGATTACCGGATTCGGTTTCCGGATTGCAATCGCTAATAGTTAATCCGTTTTGAGCTAACAAGAGCTGAAACAGCAAGGACAAGACGCTAAGATAAAACTGCTAAAGTCTTTTCAAATTTTGTCCAATCTTGTCTAATCTTGTCCAGTCTTGTGGGTTGAAAGGGTTAAAGCAAGGGTGTCCATTTAACTCTGTCCTTGTAATGCTTTCATTTCTGACTTAGAAAAGGTTTTAATACATGGGCAGGCAGCAGTAATAAGCAGAAGGAGAGTTTGGCCGCTTGCATACGCGTAAAGCATTGCTGCTTCCGCAAGAACGAAAGGCAATAAGACAAGATGATGACAATAAAACGACGACAACAAGAGAATAAAGAAAAAGACAAAGGCAATAAGACAAGGTCAAACAAAGCGAGACACGACCATATAACACAAATCTAGATCAGGCAAAACTGATCACGTAAAAACGTTTGATTGCCTATGTTTTGTTAATGCTTAGTTATCCTGAATCGGTGTATCTAGTTTCATTAATAATGCAGACCGCGCCAGAATACAACGAGCACAAAATAGGTGTATCAGATTTGTACATGGCCTAAGACCTCGCCAAAAAATATCACAATATGATCACATTTTTATCATGTTGATATTTATTCCATCAGAGCCCATAGCACTAGATTTTATATTAAGAATTATTTTGTGAATATCAGTTTCAGTTACCGGCTTTAGGTTCAATAAATCTGAGATTTCCCTTATGAAAGAATATTGATAACTTAGAAGAGTATTTTCATCAACTTCTTGAGCGAGTTGGTTAGCAGACCCTACAAAATAGTTGTTTAGATCATTGACACTACCCAGTGAGTCTGGCGGGCCTGGTTTAGTTTTTGAACGGTAGTGTTCATGTTTTTTAAACCTTGCCAAATAATCTTTTCATCACCTAAAGTTGTGATACTTTCCAAATACGCTCTTTTTTCTTGTCGCGAGGTAATTCTTGCAAGTTTTTGCAAATCCTTGGAACATTTTCTCACAGAAATACACCCAGTCTTATTATATTTAGAATGTGCGTCATTCTTCATCTTATAAATCTTTTTAAAATTTGGTGTAACCCAAGGTTTTTTTGGCTTATTGATTATTAATTGTTTAATAGGTGCATGGTGATCAAACAGAAATATTATTCTTTCAGTAAAGATTTTTATTTTAGCGTTTATATCCGGTACTATATAGATATCATCTAGTCTTAGAGCTGACAAGTCCATTTTAAATTGATTCATGTTAATTTTGCTGAGTATACGCCTCATATATCTTGTTTTCGCCAAGATAGTATCACTATACATCAGCTTACAACCTACCAAGCAGTGATCCGACATATTTACGTCTCTTACGTAGCCACTTTTCACAATATTGTGATCATAAACCAAAATAAAGTCAATTAGGGACGAGCTTGTGTGACTAATTCTCGTCGGATCACTGATTATTTGGTGAAAACCATATGCATCAATCATGTTATTGAACTCCATTACCTTATTATTTGTGAGTCGTGAAATGTCAATATTAAAATCTCCCATACACAAGATGTTGTCATTTTGTATCTTCAATCCTATTAGTAGATATTCAAGTTCATTAATGGAGTCCGTAATTCTACCACCAGGTGGTCTGTATACAGCTCCCACAATAAGTGAACTATTACCCTTTCCAACCCTTATCCATAAAGATTCACAACATTCTCCACCTTTCTTAACAATATTACACGCACGCAGACTAATAGCTACAAGAATTGCAACTCCACCACCTCGTCTGCCATCCTGTCTGTCACGCCTATATAAGTTATATCCATCGAATAGCAGCACATCGTCAGGTATTCTATGAGATAACCAGGTTTCTGTGAGACATATTATTTGGTATCTCTCGCTGTTAATTAGGCATTTAAAGTTGCTTAAATTCGCACAGAGTGAGCGTATGTTCAAATGTACAACATTAATTAGTTTGAAATTTTTAGTTCTTTTCACTTTACCAATATTAATACACTACAACAATATAACAAAGAGATCACGAACCTAATAATAGGATAGGTTATCCAGATCATTCTCGCTTCTTATTCTGATAGGGTCTGTAGACTCGTCTTTGCGAACATATATACCCAATCCCGATGCCAAATGAATTTATAATTGAAGTCCCTTAGGGCTCTGGCCTTCCTGAGCCCACTTCATGTGCTTATTTATTTAAATATTGTCACTTTGCCATAAACAAATATATTATATTAGTTTTATTAATAAAATATGATTTGAACTAATCGGATATTTGTGAACGAGACAACTGTCGTTTAGTATTATCGCAAGGTAGTTTTAATTATTGTAATAATTACTCGAATTGGTGAATAATATATTAGTCTTTAGCAATTAATTAGAGGTAATTAGTGGTTGAATTTGTACAAAAACGTCTAGTCCAATTAAACAATGAATTATTAAGTATTTTAGCTTAATAATATAGATCTGAATTACGAAATATGTAGGAATTCTCATGTCGTGCATTCGAGCATGTGTTCGGCACGTTTTTTCGGCGCACATCAGAAATATTGCATTAAGTCGGAAAATTGCGAATGAGGGAAAGAATAAGTGGATTTGTGGGCGAGGGTGGAAGTGATAAATTTAGTTTCGAGGGAAATTAGTTAATTGGGAGCCAGTCAAGTAATTAAAATCTCGACCGAGAGGAATAATTTTTCCTGCGTGCCTTGGTAGAAAACTCGTTCCACAAGTTGATCGCGAATTTTATGCGAAAACTCGATTTATTGTTAATTTGTAGGCAGAATGATCTTGTGGTTGATAGCCCTTAGTATAAAGTGTACAATAAATACTAACTTGTTAAAGCGGAACACAGCTCGCACATATAAATAAATATATGCAACCTTTCCGATGCTCTGTAATATTTTTTTGCAATTATACAAAAATTATACAATAAATATATTCGCACGCGTCTATTTAACGAATTATTCATATTTATACATATTTATTCGGGGTTCAAAGGGGGTAGTGCATGCGTACCACACGACATTCGCACTGAAAGAGATTGTCGCATAGCCTCTCCTACCCAATTCCGACTCCCACCTCCACGTCTGGTGAACCCTGGTAACCTGACCACTCTAGCCTGAGATGCGGTAACCAACCCGTATGGATGGTAAGGGTGGTCAGGGCTAGCGAGAGCGGGAGAAATGGTCCTCCGATCATCAGGGGGTTGGGCGTGTGGTTAACAACCAGCACCATAAAACAAAACCTGTTATGAAACCTTCAATAATGCCTCGGAATGGACTGGAAATACGGCAACGACACAAGCAACGGAAAAGGGAGAACGATTGGAAAATTGCATCGTGGAATGTTGTAACTTTATCGAGGCCTGGTGGGTTGAGAACTTTAACGGATGCCCTAAAAATCGGCGGAATAGACATAACTGCTGTTCAAGAAACAAGGTGGCCTGGAAAGAACTTACTAACCAGTAAGGAGCACTCATTTTACTACAGTGGTAAAACGGGCGGCAAAAAGGAATTTGGAGTGGGTTTTATTGTCACAGGAAAGGCCAGAGAGGCAGTAATTGGTTTTAACCCAATAAGTGAACGATTATGCTCCATAAGGCTAAGAGGGAAATTTAGAAACGTCACCCTAATTAATGTCCACGCACCAACTGAGGACAAGGAAGAAAACGTGAAGGACCAATTTTACGAGGAACTGCAGAAAACATATCGTGATGCGCTAGAAGGAGATATCAAAATCATCTTTGGTGACTTTAATGCTAAAGTGGGACGCGAGGAGATATACCGACCGACAATCGGACTGCACAGTCTTCATGCTGAGACTAATGAAAACGGAAGTAGGATGATAGACTTTGCGACGACCAACAACATGGTAGTCAGTAGCACATATTTCCCACACAAAAATATTCACAAAGCCACATGGAAATCACCAGGTGCTAGAGTATTGAACCAGATAGACCATGTGATGATAGATGGGAGACACTGTTCAAATATCCTGGATGTAAGAGCCTGTCGAGGCCTCAATGTAGATTCGGATCATTATTTGGTAAGGGCGGTGCTTAGGGCTAGAATTGATTGTCAACGCACACAACAGCCAGCAGTTAAGAGATACGATCTGGAAAAATTCAATACCGATGAGATGAAAGAGAGATTTCAGTACCAAATGCAGGAACGAATATCCAAACGGCCAGAAAACGCTCTAGTAGAGGTCAATGAAGCGTGGCAAAAGATCAAGCAGGACATCGAAGATACAGCAGCAGAGGTTGTGGGGTGGAAGAAGGGACAAAGGCGTAATAACTGGTTCGATGAAGAATGCAAGGAAGCTCTGACAGAGAAGAACAAAGTCAGAGAAAAAGTACTACAACGAAATACTAGAGCGAATGTAGAGGATTATCGAAACAAACGGAAAGTTGAGAAAAAACTCTTCCGAAGAAAGAAATCTGAAAAAGATGAAGAAGATTTCGCGGAAATAGAAAGAATGAGTAATGCCAACGAAACTCGGGGACTCTATCAAAAGGTCAGAAATGCGAGACTTGGCTACAAACAGCAGCCACTTCTGTGTAAGGATAAGGACGGCAGAGTAATCGGACACACAGAAAAGTGTATCAAGAGGTAGGGTCAGTACTTCAGGGACCTGCTCAACCAGAACACTCGCGTAGTCCAAGAGGAAAGTATAACGCCAACATCAACATCAATACTAGGGACTGACCAAGTGGAGGAACCCACCTTAGAAGAAGTAGAGACTGCAGTGCGCAGGATCAAGAACAATAAGGCGCCAGGTGCAGATGGCATTCCAGGAGAATTGTTGAAGTATGGAGGTAGAGCCTTAATATCGTGCATGCATGATCTCATATTAAACATATGGAGAACGGAAAAGCTACCGGATGAATGGAAGCTAGGGATAATATGCCCATTGTACAAGAAAAGTGATAAGTTAGATTGTTCTAACTACAGGGGGATAACGCTGCTAAACATTGCATACAAGGTCTTCGCTAATGTGTTGTACCGTCGCTTACTACCATACGCAGAAGAGAATATCGGTGAATACCAGTGCGGTTTCCGCACAAACAGGTCAACCACAGACCAACTGTTTGGCATTAGGCAGATCCTGGAGAAATGTAATGAGTTCAATATCACGACACACCATCTATTCGTGGACTTCAGAGCAGCATACGACAGCGTTATAAGACACAAACTGTGGGGGATAATGACAAGTTTCGGATTCCCTGAAAAACTGACAGCCCTAACCAGAGTAACACTGTCTGAAGTATCGTCTGTAGTAAGAATACGAAGCAAGTTGTCTGAGACTTTTATAACAGAGGAAGGACAGGGAGACCCACTGGCAACTTTACTGTTTAACATCGTACGTACTAGAAAAGGCCGTTAGGAGTAGTGGAGTGGATACTAACGGCACTGTGTACTTTAAGTCAACACAACTATTGGCTTACGCAGACGACATTGATATAATTTGCAGAAGCGAACAGGCGACCAAAACTACTTACTCGCTGCTGGTGAAGGAAGCAAATAACCTAGGACTCACTGTCAACGTAAACAAAACGAAATACATGGTGGCTAATGAAACTCATCGGAAGGTAGGACCAACGCTAGAACTAGACGGAAAGCACTTTGACACAGTAGATACATTTGTGTACTTGGGCTCGCAACTAAACAGCGTAAACCGGATGGGCGAGGAGATTAGAAGGCGGATAACTCTTGGTAACATGTGCTATTATGGGCTACTTAAACTTTTTAGGTCCAAAACAATCCACCCCAAGCATAAGTGCACACTGTACAGGTCACTGATAAGACCGGTGGTAACCTATGGTGCAGAAGCATGGAGCTTAACACAGAGCGAAGAACAGGCTTTAAGTGTATTTGAGAGAAGAATGCTACGTGCAACATTTGGAGCGACCCAAGAACGAGGAATCTGGCGCCGAAGATATAATCACGAACTATATCAGCTCTACAATCAACCAGATATTGTGAGTTTAATCAAGGTGGCAAGATTGAGATGGCTCGGACACATGCAGAGAATGGGTGATCATAGGGTTCCGAAAAAGTTGTTCAATGGCCAACCAGAGGGAAGGAGAAGGGCCGGAAGGCCAAGAGGGAGATGGAAGGATGCGGTAACAACTGACCTACAAAAACTTCAAGTACGGGACTGGAGAACGTTGGCGAGTGATAGGTCCGCTTGGAGAAACATGCTGAAGGAGGCCCAGACCGGCAATCGGTTGTAGTGCCATTAAGAAGAAGATACATATTTATTTATAATTATAATTATTTATATTTAACGAATATTAAATTAAATCCAAACCGACTAACCAACGCCTGTTCACCTTCTGGCAAAACAAGAATATCAACAAGAAGGCAACCCACTTGGTTGACAGAAACCGAAAAGGATATTAAAGAACTTATATAGAATAACAGATCTCCAAGACAGACAGTCTCTATGAGACGCGCCCTGAAGGAAGTCCGTGGATTTCAGGAAAAAACCCGAAGAAAAGGTACTCCCTGGACAGAAGAGAGAAAGGAGTTACAGCGGCAGAAGACGCGACAATACTGGGCAAAGATCAAAGCCCAACAGTTGAACAAGCGTGGTCCAAAGTAGGCCCATTCAAAACAACAAGAAGAAATATATTCGCTCTCTATTTATTGGTTCCCATCCATATCTTGTTTAATGAAATACATTCTCACAAACATTGATCGAATCATTTCTTTAAAAACTTGAGAGGTTTATCCTCCTTGCAACTGCAAGCAGCATACATAGTTTTATTCCGCATTTAATTTAGAATAATTTAGAAAAAAGATTCAGGCATTTTAGATTATTTCTAAAAAAGTTCAGCGCAAAAATACGAAAGCATCCTATTTTGCGCGTCTTATACTCGCCAATTTCTTGCTTACATGTTACCTAAACATAAAAAGACTATTATTTGCTGGTTCTAATCAAAATTTCGCGTCCTTTGATGTATCATATGTTAATATCCATGACATGTCAAAATTCGCGATTTCAAAGCATAGGTTTTGACACGCGGAATTTTACACAGATTACGCCAATATAAATCATTATGCAATTTAGTTTATGATAAGTCAGATAATCTTAAAAAATTAAACAATTTTCAACCTCCTAAAAACACCGTGTTATATAAACAGCGATAACTTGAAAAAGAAGAAAAGCAGCGGAATTTTAAAAGCAGCAAAAAAGCAGTTTCAAATTTTCTGAAAGCCTAAAAAGCCCTTAAAATCTTGAAGTGTCACTTATTAAGATTGTTTCAATAATAAGACTAGGTAGACTGTTTAAACACGACGTCGAAATTCGTCTGCAACAAGCAATAACTTTGAAACTACCCACTCGATTACGTTGAAACTTATCAGAATTTTTAACTTGATTCTTGAGTAATAAGTGTGCAAAGATTGCATTAAATCTTAACGAAAGTGTTGAAGGAATTAAATTGTTAATTTTATATCGACTTGTTGATTTCGTGCACACGTAACAATTTTTGAAGTGAAAACTTCTATAGCCGCGCTGAATGACATTTGGGTAGGGGTAAACTGATACATTTGCGTCATCGTCATCAATAGCTGCGTTCTATAGAAAAAAATTCTATTACTCAAAGATGTGTTCAAAAGAATATACGCATATGTTTTAAGTTGGCTCTGAACGTCAAACTTAATAGTCAAAGTTTTTGGCAGTGTTGACAGAACGTAGAATTTCTAAGGAAATATCAACCCGTAGAATTAGTGTGCAGTAAAAGAGTAAGTACTTTTACCGGATGTAATAGTAGATGTACTAGTGCCGGATTATATGAAAGTATTTGGCAGTGTCGACAGAACGCAGCCTCTAAGGAAATATCAACCCCTATAATCAGTGTGCCGTACCAGAGTAAGTACTTTTGACGGATGTGCTAGTAGATATACTAGTGCCGGACTATTGGAATGTTCAGATTACTGGATTGTATCGAAGAATTCATGGTAAATCACGAGTCAGACGTATCAAAGTTTTAGACAACCAAATGTACTTGCGTGCTCCCCAAAGGATGGAAACTCCAAAATAAAATTAATAGTCGATATAGAGATAAGAATAAGAAAAAAACTCTTGCAATAGTTAATTCAGAAATTTCTAAACATCGAACAATCACAGCTGAGAAGGAGGAAAAATTAAACGTCGTAAAGAATATTCCGGTTAAATTGTGCTATAAACAATCACTTGAAATGACATGTATAGGCACCCCACCGTACGCATTATGCGCATGCGCATAGGGGGCAAAACTCAAAGGCGTAGGGAAAATAAATTTGAAGGGGGTATATAAAAATTCTTTAAAATGATAATAAACCCCAACAACTGTAACCTAACCAGAGTTAAACTAACGGTCCTTGCCACTTTGTCCTATAATGTATCGAGAATTCGCGCTGCAGCGCGTATGTTGTCTTGATTTATCTTCCCGCTTCGCGGCGGAAAACCTAATCTAACTAAGGTAAAACCAACGGTCCTTGCCACTTTGTTCTACATTGGACCGGGAGATCGCGCTGCCGCGCGTATGTTGTCTTGATTTATCTTCCCGCTTCACGGCGGACAACCTAATATAACCAAGGTAAAACCAACGGTCCTTGCCACTTTGTATTGCATTAAGTAAACTAAACTTGGAATTCCTAACCTTAAATAAAAATGCGTACCCATCGGTTTACGCGCCACTGGAGGTTTTATGTCAATTTCCGTTGGAAAACCCACCAATGCGCATGCGCAGAAAGCGTACGGTGGGTTGCCTATACATGTCATTTTAAGTGATTGTTTATAGCACATTTTAACCAATATTCCAAACAAATAGTCATTTACATTAGAGTGCGGAAACTTTGATTTTACAATGCAACAGCCCGTTCGGGGAGCGAGCCCGAAGGGCGAGTTTTTTTTTTGTTGATGTATTTGATTTTTGAGATTTTTTGGCCGACAATTATTATTTAAGAAACAAATAGATTTAGATTGTTTACAATTTTGGAAATTATTTAATTTTGTAATGTTGGTACTCACAAACTTTGACATTTTTGCTAATTCAAATTTATTAGGTACATAATATGTCATTTTTCCACATGTCAGACGAAGAGTAAAATTAAAAAATCAGTTTTATTTTCTATATTATCGTGAGAAATATGGTGTAAAGTAGCGTTTTCTAAATTATATTTTATTGTCTTATACTAAATTTAGTTTGTAAGTGTCCCTGAAAGGTTAACTGGTCACTTTACCGCATCGTAGCTGTACTTTGCAAAATTGTGTGTAAAAATCTAGATTCGCTGGACGTATAAACGATGTCAAAGCTAGCTTTACAATTCAGAAGGCCAAAAAATTAATTTACATACAGAAAAATCTTCAAAAGCAGTTATAAGGCAAGTTTCTAACTCACAAATTGCAGACCCATCAACAAGAAATGTGCCATATATCCTAGCAATTCATTTTGCAGACCTATCAACACAGAATCAACCAAACATTCCGGATTCAAATTCATATTATGATGATGACATTAACAGTCATTCTCCTTCAAAAGTGAGTTATGTTCCAGAATTACATAAAATAATACTAACAAACTATGTACCAAATTTGATTAATTAACATACTGATAAATCCTCAAAACAAGTTTTAAAGCTGTTTTTTTTCAAAAGTTTTCACTTCAGTCGGCAGTGCCTGACTGCCTATTTTTTTTTTTATCTTACTTGCGGTCTATCTTAATGTTAGTCATTCTATTACTCACAAAATAATCAATACTAAAGTAAAGATAGCTGATCTGAATAGACCTTTCTACGGTTAGTTAAGCGCATGCGCGTCCGCAAAGCTTAAAAGGCGGGAATATGAAAGTTTCTGGCACATGTTGTTATTTTCACTGTTTATGTGACAAAAAAGTGCCCGAAAACATGGCGGAAATTGACGCATGCGCACAAAAAAAAAAATCAAGTATGACGGTCTATAAGTATGAAGGTCTATTCATTTGACTGCGATATCCACGCGAGCGGCACTTGCTTCACAGTTACTTCTTACCAACTTTACAGCCTTAAAATCACTAGATTTCTTATAAGACATAAAATTCCCTATAAGGTTTATTTCAAACAATTTTGAAAATCTCGCTTAGTTTTTGAGTTATTATCACATTTTTGAGAAAGAGAAAATATAGAACCAAAAACAAGTTTTTGACGGTTCAAGGTCGTTTACTACAAATTCACAGACAAAAGTAAAGAGTTTGTCACTTTTCCTGATAGAAAATTGAATCCTCTACAAGTTCTACTAGAGATATTTTTCAAAATTTTGCATAGATTTTTTTGCTTAGACAAAAATGTTTCGAGGTTGCTAAAGGTTTCATTATCTCCAACTTGTCATACCAAAAATCACAAAATACTATATTTTCTGTATGGAAAATTTAATTTCCTGCAAATTTTATTTGAAACATTTTTCAAAATTTCGTTTAGTCTTTGAGTTATTTTCAACTCTTTGCGACAAGAAAATGTAAAACTAAAACACGAATTCGCTTTGTTTGTAAGTTGATTATTACCAACTTGGTAGACAAAAAATTACTAAATACTATATTTTCTCAAGGAAAATTTAATTTCCTACAAATTTTATTTAAAACATTTTTCAAAATTTCGTTTAGTCCTTGAGTTATTTTGAAATCTTTGCGACAAGAAAATGTAAAGCTAAAACAAAAATTCAGTTTGTTTCAAAGTTGTTTATTACCAACCTGGCAGACAAAAAATCACTAAATCCTATATTTTCTATATGTAAAATTCAATTTCCTACAAATTTTATTTAAAATGTTTTTCAAAATTTCGTTTAGTCTTTGAGTTATTTTCAACTCTTTGCGACATGAAAATATAAAACTAAAACACGAATTCGCTTTGCTTGTAAGTTGATTATTACCAACTTGGCAGACAAAAAATTAATAAATACTATATTTTCTGAAGGAAAATTTAATTTCCTATAAATTTTATTTAAAACATTTTTCAAAATTTTGTTTAGTCCTTGAGTTATTTTGAAATCTTTGCGACAATAAAATGTAAAACTAAAACAAAAATTGACTTTGTTTCAAAGTTGATTATTACCAACCTGGCAGACAAAAAATCACTAAATACAATATTTTATATATGTAAAATTCCATTTCCTACAAATTTTTTTTAAAACATTTTTCAAAATTTCGTTTAGTCCTTGAGTTATTTTGAAATCTTTGCGACAAGAAAATGTAAAACTAAAATAAAAATTGACTTTGTTTCATAGTTGATTATAACCAACTTGGCACAAAAAAAATCAGCAAACGCTATATTTTCTATATGGAAAATTTAATTTCCTACAAATTCTATTTAAAATATTTTTCAAAATTTCGTTTAGTCCTTGAGTTATTTTGAAATCTTTGCGACAAGAAAATGTAAAACTAAAACAAAACTTGACTTTGTTTCAAAGTTGATTATTACCAACTTGGCAGACAAAAAATCACTAAATGCTATATGTTCTATAAGCAAAATTAAATTCTCTACGAATTTTATTTAAATCTTTTTTCAAAATTTCGCTTAGTCTTGGAGCTATTTTCAAGTCTTTGCGACAAGAAAATGTAAAACTAAAACAAAAATTGGCTTCGTTTCTAAGTTGATTATTACCAACTTGACCAACAAAAAATCACTAAATGCTATATATTCTGCATGGAAAATTTAATTTCCTACAAATTCTATTTAAAACATTTTTCAAAATTTCGTTTAGTCCTTGAGTTATTTTGAAATCTTTGCGACAAGAAAATTTAAAATTAAAACAAAACTTGACTTTGTTTCAAAGTTGATTATTACCAACTTGGCAAACAAAAAATTACTAAATTCTATATTTTCTGTTTGAAAATTTTAATATAATATAAATTTTATTTAAAATATTTTTCACAATTTCGTTTAGTCCTTGAAGTATTTTGAAATCTTTGTGACAAGAACATGTAAAAATGAAACAAAAATTGACTTGGTTTCAAAGTTAAATTACCAACTTGGCAGACAAAAAATTACTAAATACTATATTTTCTATATGTAAAATTAAATTTCCTACAAATTTTATTTAAAACATTTTTCAAAATTTCGTTTAGTCCTTGAGTTATTTTGAAATCTTTGCGACAAGAAAATGTAAAACTAAAACAAAAATTGACTTTGTTTCAAAGTTGATTATTACCAACTTAGCAGACAAAAAATCACTAAATGCTATATTTTCTATAAGGAAAATTTAATTCTCTACGAATTTTATTTAAATCATTTTTCAAAATTTCGCTTAGTCTTGGAGCTATTTTCAAATCTTTGCGACAAGAATATGTAAAACTAAAACAAAAATTGGCTTCGTTTCTAAGTTGATTATTACCAACTTGACCAACAAAAAATCAATAAATGCTATATTTTCTGCATGGAAAATTTAATTTCCTCCAAATTTTATTTAAAACATTTTTCAAAATTTTGTTTAGTCCTTGAGTTATTTTGAAATCCTTGCGACAAGAAAAAGTAAAACTAGAATAAAAATTGACTTTGTTTCATAGTTGATTATAACCAACTTACCACACAAAAAATCAGCAAATGCTATATTTTCTATATGGAAAATTTAATTTCCTACAAATTTTATTTAAAACATTTTTCATTATTTCGTTTAGTCCTTGAGTTATTTTGAAATCTTTGCAACAAGAAAATGTAAAACTAAAACAAAAATTGACTTTGTTTCTAAGTTGATTATTACCAACTTGGACAACAAAAATCAGTAAATGATATATTTTCTGTTTGGAAATTTTAATATAATACAAATTTTATTTAAAATATTTTTCAAAATTTCGTTTAGTCCTTGAATTATTTTGAAATCTTTGCAACAAGAAAATATAAAAATGAAACAAAAATTGACTTCGTTTCTAAGTTGATTATTACCAACTTGACCAGCAAAAAATCACTAAATGCTATATTTTCTGCATGGAAAATTTAATTTCCTACAAATTTTATTTAAAACATTTTTCAAAATTTCGTTTAGTCCTTGAGTTATTTTGAAATCTTTGCGACAAGAAAATGTAAAACTAAAACAAAACTTGACTTTCTTTCAAAGTTGATTATTACCAACTTGGCAAACAAAAAATTACTAAATTCTATATTTTCTATATGGAAAATTTAATTTCCTACAAATTTTATTTGAAACATTTTTCAAAATTTCGATTAGTACTTGAGTTATTTTAAAATCTTTGCGACCAGAAAATGTAAAATTAAAACAAAAATTGACTTTGCTTCTAAGTTGATTATTACCAACTTGGCCAACAAAAAATCACTAAATGCTATATTTTCTATATGGAAAATTTAATTTCCTACAAATTCTATTAAAAATATTTTTCAAAATTTCGTTTAGTCCTTGAATTATTTTGAAATCTTTGCGACAAGAAAATGTAAAAATGAAACAAAAATTGACTTGGTTTCAAAGTTAAATTACCAACTTGGCAGACAAAAAAATACTAAATACTATATTCTCTACATGTAAAATTCAATTCCCTACAAATTTTATTTAAAACATTTTTCAAAATTTCGTTTAGTCCTTGAGTTATTTTGAAATCTTTGCGACAAGAAAATGTAAAACTAAAACAAAAATTGACTTTGTTTCAAAGTTGATTATTGCCAACTTAGCAGACAAAAAATCACTAAATGCTATATTTTCTATAAGGAAAATTTAATTCTCTACGAATTTTATTTAAATCATTTTTCAAAATTTCGCTTAGTCTCTGAGCTATTTTCAAGTCTTTGCGACAAGAAAATGTAAAACTAAAACAAGAATTGGCTTCGTTTCTAAGTTGGTTATTACCAACTTGACCAACAAAAAATCACTAAATGCTATATTTTCTGCATGGAAAATTCAATTTCCTACCAATTTAATTTAAAACATTTTTCAAAATTTCGTTTAGTACTTGAGTTATTTTAAAATCTTTGCGACCAGAAAATGTAAAATTAAAACAAAAATTGACTTTGTTTCAAAGTTGATTATTACCAACTTAGCAGACAAAAAATCACTAAATGCTATATTTTCTGCATGGAAAATTTAATTTCCTACAAATTTTATTTAAAACATTTTTCAAAATTTCGTTTAGTCTTTGAGTTATTTTCAAGTTTTTGCGAGAAGAAAATGTAAAACTAAAACAAGAATTGGCTTTGTTTCTAAGTTGATTATTACCAACCTGGCAGATAAAAAATCACTAAATACTATATTTTCTATATATAAAATTCTATTTCCTACAAATTTTATTTAAAACATTTTTCAAAATTTCGTTTAGTCCTTGAGTTATTTTGAAATCTTTGCGACAAGAAAATGTAAAACTAAAATAAAAATTGACTTTGTTTCATAGTTGATTATAACCAACTTGGCACACAAAAAATCAGCAAATGCTATATTTTCTATAAGGAAAATTTAATTCTCTACGAATTTTATTTAAATCATTTTTCAAAATTTCGCTTAGTCTCTGAGCTATTTTCAAGTCTTTGCGACAAGAATATGTAAAACTAAAACAAAAATTGGCTTCGTTTCTAAGTTGATTATTACCAACTTGACCAACAAAAAATCACTAAATGCTATATTTTCTGCATGGAAAATTTAATTTCCTACAAATTTTATTTAAAACATTTTTCAAAATTTCGCTTAGTCTTTGAGTTATTTTCAAGTTTTTGCGAGAAGAAAATGTAAAACTTAAACAAGAATTGGCTTTGTTTCTAAGTTGATTATTACCAAGCTGGCAGACAAAAAATCACTAAATACTATATTTTCTATATGTAAAATTCTATTTCCTACAAATTTTATTTAAAACATTTTTCAAAATTTCGTTTAGTCCTTGAGTTATTTTAAAATCTTTGCGACAAGAAAATGTAAAACTAAAATAAAAATTGACTTTGTTTCATAGTTGATTATAACCAACTTGGCACACAAAAAATCAGCAAATGCTATATTTTCTATATGGAAAATTTAATTTCCTACAAATTCTTTTTAAAACGTTTTTCAAAATTTCGTTTAGTCCTTGAGTTATTTTGAAATCTTTGCTACAAGAAAATTTAAAACTAAAGCAAAACTTGACTTTGTTTCAAAGTTGATTATTACCAACTTGGCAGACAAAAAATCACTAAATGCTATATTTTCTATAAGCAAAATTAAATTCTCTACGAATTTTATTTAAATCATTTTTCAAAATTTCGCTTAGTCTTGGAGCTATTTTCAAGTCTTTGCGACAAGAAAATGTAAAACTAAAACAAAAATTGGCTTCGTTTCTCAGTTGATTATTACCAACTTGGCCAACAAAAAATCACTAAATGATATATTTTCTGTTTGGAAATTTTAATATAATACAAATTCAATTTAAAATATTTTTAAAAATTTCGTTTAGTCCTTGAGTTATTTTGAAATCTTTGCGACAAGAAAATGTAAAACTAAAACAAAACTTGACTTTGTTTCAAAGTTGATTATTACCAACTTGGCAAACAAAAAATTACTAAATTCTATATTTTCTATATGGAAAATTTAATTTCCTACAAATTTTATTTGTAATATTTTTCAAAATTTCGTTTTGTACTTGAGTTATTTTAAAATCTTTGCGACCAGAAAATGTAAAATTAAAACAAAAATTGAGTTTGTTTCTAAGTTGATTATTACCAACTTGGCCAACAAAAAATCACTAAATGCTATATTTTTTGTTTGGAAATTTTAATATAATATAAATTTTATTTAAAATATTTTTCAAAATTTCTTTTAGTCCTTGAGTTATTTTTAAATCTTTGCGACAAGAAAATGTAAATCTAAGACAAAAATTGACTTTGTTTCAAAGTTGATTATTACCAACTTAGCAGAAAAAAAATCACTAAATGCTATATTTTCTATGAGGAAAATTTAATTCTCTACGAATTTTATTTAAATCATTTTTCAAAATTTCGCTTAGTCTCTGAGCTATTTTCATATCCTTGCGACAAGAAAATGTAAAACTAAAACAAAAATTGGCTTCGTTTCTAAGTTGATTATTACCAACTTGACCAACAAAAAATCATTAAATGCTATATTTTCTACATGGAAAATTTAATTTCCTACAAATTTTATTTAAAACATTTTTCAAAATTTCGTTTAGTCTTTGAGTTACTTTCAAGTTTTTGCGAGAAGAAAATGTAAAACTAAAACAAGAATTGGCTTTGTTTCCAAGTTGATTATTACCAACCTGTCAGACAAAAAAATCACTAAATACAATATTTTCTATATGTAAAATTTAATTTCCTACAATTTTTTTTTTAAATTTTTTCAAAATTTCGTTTAGTCCTTGAGTTATTTTGAAATCTTTGCGACAAGAAAATGTAAAACTAGATTAGATTAGATTCCTTTTATTGGCATAAACAACTACAGTTTTACATATAACAGTGCTACCATCTATGTTAACCAAATAATTTCACACACGCTCCAACCTAAGACAGAACAAAAAATATTAAATAACCAGAAGAAAACAAACAAAAAGAAAAAAAAAATAATCGTCTCAAAAACAACATTTCCTCTCAAATAATAATAATAATAAAATCACGCGTCACCAGATGGTAAAAGAACTAAAGTTTTATTCTTTTTTAACTCCACCACTCTTTTCATCAAGGGCCATCCCGCTCCGTCCTCCCTCATACACGAGCCCCAGTCTTCTACTACCACACTCTCATCTCTGCTCCACTGACATCCTGCACAGCTTTGAGCCCAATGAGTCAACACGTCACTAGCTTCCCCACATATTTCACATCGTTTAAAACGCGAGCCCATCCAGTATCTCCTGCCCTTTTCCTCTGACCCGCATCTGTGGCGTGCTATCAATGCTTGAGGAAGACTATCTCTTGTAAGGTATAACGGAAGCCTTTGGAACACTTGCACGCTCCCATATTCAGGCAGAAAATTACTCCCCTCGATCATCCTCTGATGACTCTGCAGCTCCACCTCGGTTAACCTTTCATATACCAGTTCTTCCACCTTCCTTTCACTCACAAACATTCTCGCAATTTCCCCGTATGCCCACCCGCAGCTTTCATACAACTTCTTCCTTTCACTCCCCCATTTAGTCACCTTATGAATACCCAAACCTTCCATTCTTACAACTCTCAGTACTTCTTTTACAATTCGTTCATTGCCCATGCAACCATACACTTTCCTTTCAAACTTGACGACCCTCCTAGCTGCTTGCGAAAACACTTTCACCATATTTGTTTCTTGCAGCACAATGTATGTCGGCGTGGACCTGTCTAGTTTGAGGGCCATTTTTAGAAACTACAGCTGCACTCTCTCAATTCTCTCCTCCTCTCTCACTCCCCTAACTTCCGCTCCATACAAAAGAATACTTCTCACACATGCCTTCCACACTACCATTTTCGCTGCAAAGTTATTGTTCAAGCACTCCTTCCATACATTCCATAGCCCGTTTGCAGCCACCCACGCCTTTTTACAAATATATTTCACATGGTCTTTAGGGGACCCATCCTGCCCAAACATATACCCAAGGTATTTGAAGTTGCTAACTTGCTCAATTATGCTGCTTCCCCACTTAAACGATTCACTCAAACAATTTGGAAAGAATAACTGCGGGAGTCGGTAGTTTGCAGTATTTAATGGAAGTGGTTCGAGAGGCCATGGTTCGGGTCAAGATCAAATGTGGAGGGGCTAAAGAAACATATATGGTTGACGATGAAGTCAAGGAACTTAAGAGGTCTGTGAGGAAGAAGTTCAAAAGGTGGAAGGAGGGCCAGGACTCGATGGAGGAATACAATAGGTGCCGTAAGCAGCTGAAGGAGCTGGAACTCCAAAAGAAGAAGGAGAGGGAAGCCGCGCAGTTCGAGAAGTTAAAGGAGATCCACAATGAAGCGGATATTTGGAAAATGGTGTCAGCTTATAGACGAAAACAAGGGTATTGTGACAAGCGGCTGGACCTGTGGAGAGCCTACTTTAAAGAGCTGCTAACCAGTGGTGTGCCCGAACAGTTCGGCGACGATACAGGACGGGTTAATGGGGCAGTAATTGGCAGTGATGAATTTACGTGGGAAGAATTTACAAGTGTTGTGGATAGGCTTCCGAAAAAAAAGCAGTGGGCTTGGACAGTATCCCGAATGAAGCGTGGTAGCATGCGCCGATACTCATCCAGCAAGGGTTTTCAAAGAGCTAAACAAGATGTACAGAGGTTGTAAAAGGGTACCGGAGAGCTGCAAGGAAGGTTTAATTGTACCAATATATATAAAAGTGGAGATAGGGAAGACTTAGCTAACTACCGAGGAATAACGGTTATGGACTCGTCTTATAAAATCTATGCAAAGCTGTTGGAGCTAAAGCTTTTATGTGAGGAGTAAAACTAAAACAAAAATTGACTTTGTGTCAAAGTTGATTATTACCAACTTAGCTGACAAAAAATCACTAAATGCTATATTTTCTATATGGAAAATTTAATTTCCTACAAATTTTATTTAAAACATTTTTCAAAATTTCGTTTAGTCTTTGAGTTATTTTCAAGTCATTGCGAGAAGAAAATGTAAAACTAAAACAAAAATTGACTTGTTTCAAAGTTGAGTATTACCAACTTGGCAGACCAAAAATCACTAAATGCTACATTTTCTATATGTAAATTCTATTTCCGACAAATTTTATTTAAAACATTTTTCAAAATTTCGTTTAGTCTTTTTTAGTTATTTTCAAATCTTTGCAACAAGAAAATGTACAACTAAAACCGAAATTTAACTTTGTTTCAAACTGGATTATTACCAACTCCAAAAACAAAAATCACTAAGAAACAAAGGTTCCTTATAGAAAATTTAATTCTCTTTAAATTTTATTCGAAACATTTTGCCAAATTACTGCTAGTTTTGTAAATGCTAGGAGGAAAGGGGCTATTATTACTAATGCAGGGATCCCCAACCTTCTTGCAATAAAGAGCACATTCTAGAACGCCGGTCGATCGGTGGGCACCTTTTCAAGAAGTCCTCATCTGATACATTGGATTTTAAGAAAATGTCGTTTGCAATGTCCAAAATTTCTAGCCAGTTCTTTTGTGTCCTTACTTGATTAAGTTCTGCAATATATGCTGCAATTTTAGTTACGTTTACTTGCAGCGGGCACACGTAAAACGGTCGACGGGCGCAATGGTGCCCGCGGGCATAGGGTTGGGGAGCACTGGTATAATGTATATCAACGGCGGTAAGTTGCTAATTGCCCATGAGAACGAAATTGTGCTTACGAACGAAGTAAGTGCGCTGATTCGCTCGATTGACAATACTGTGATTGACAATTTCCGGGCAATTGACAATATGTGTGTATTTATTTTATATATTCAATTGTTTTTTTAATGAAACTTAGCAATTTTTATTGAATATTTGCGTGCGTTACCCAAGTGATGTGGTAATAATTGAATTGAAAAACAGCCATTTGTCGCATTAAAAAACGGGCGCCAAGATAGTACTTATCCCGCATGTGTAATAAAAAGTATTTTTCCGCATTTCCAATTCCATTAATAAATGAGCAAAAGATCAAAAAAACCTGTATAAATCACCAAAGGATTTATTTTTACCTATTTTGAAGCAAATTCCTCAAAGCGTTTGTCTGTAAAAAAATCTTAAACATTTTTCAAATCTCATGTTTTTTAAACGCGTGCTGTACAAGTAAATTAGTTACAAGCTGGAAGCTAATTTAAACTAGTGCACATTACTAGTGCACTGGGAAACTGGTTTAATTTCTATAAAGATTCATTAAAATTGCTTTGTCCGTCTGTTCGCTCCAGAAACTCAAACACAATATTTTTAAAATCTAAATTAATACGAATATTAACAAATTTTGCTGCTGCTGAATATTTTTTAATGCAAACAAGTTAGAACAAGGATTCTTTCACTAAATGTTACAACCCACAGAACATATTTAAAGACCAACGTCTTGACAAAATAATCTATTAGAGACACTGTACTTTAGATAACAATATTGAAGGAAGCGAAACAACTGCATGCCGGAATTTATGGATAAAATTTTCTTTGGAGTTTTTAGAATACGTGTATCAATTTTTGGTAGAAATCCGTCTATCCGTCTGTCTATCCCAGAAGAACAAAAAATGTTAAACTTTTTCCTAAAAATTCGATTGCTCGTGTCAGACAAGAGAATGAAGACACATACAAATAAAACATTTTGCAAACTTCCAAGAGTACTTTTACCAATTTTGAAGCAAATTCCTCGAAGCGTTTGTCTGTAAAAATCTTAAAAAAAATTCAAATCTCATGTTTTTTAAACGTGTGGTGTATAAAAACTAAATCAGTTACAAGCCGGAAACTAAGCCTAGTTTATTTCGAAAACTATAAATTTCATGTCCATAAAGTTTCATTAAAATTGCGCTGTCCATCTGTCCGCTCCAGAAACTCAAATAAAACATTCTTTTATATATAAATTAACACAACTTTTCCCACTAATCAAATTTTATTAAAGACACAAATGGTGGATGAGCCAGGTTTACAGCTTTTCTTCCGATTATTTGTTGCAAACAACTTACAATAGAAATATTTTCAATAAATGTCACTACAACCCACAAAACATATTTCAAGACCAACATCTTATAATCCGTTACAGAAACTGAAATTTAGTTGACAAGATTGAAGAAAATGGAACGGTTGCAACAATGCAATTGTTGCATGCCGGAATTTGTGGATAAATTATTCTTTGGAGTTTTTACAACACGTGTATTAATTTTGGTAAAAATCCGTCTGTCCGTCTGTCTTTCCCAGAAGAACAAAAAATGTTAAACTTTTTCCCCAAATTTCGATATTAGGCAAGAGAATAAAGACACGGACTTTATTTTTAGGTAAACATGTGCAAATTTCCAAGAGTATTTTTAATAATGTTGGTATACAAAAATAAGCTGCGGGCTATAGATATAGGTACGTATAAGATGTCTAATTTGCACTTGTATTAATAAAAGTTATACTTTACACATATTTTGATTTATTCTACATTTCCAAGAATTCTCCCTACAATTTTTTGTGCAAATTCTTCCAACATTTATTTTTAGCGACCGCAGAATATTTTCCTCCAGGTATTCGCCCGCTTGTCCATAATGATAAACTCCCCGCAATTTTTCAACCCTTCGCATTTTTTCGCATGATATATTCATTTCCCGATAAATTTCGCATGCAGTGCAAACCGCAACAAATTCTCCCACAACCATCTATTGCACAAATCCAAACCATCAATGATAAACTGGAGCAAGTTTAAAAACAAGTTTAACCCTTGCGAGACTACAGGTACACATATGTACCACCAATTAGTAACACAGGACTAAAAATACTTTTCGCTATTTGAAACGGTGAATATTTGTACCACTCTTGTCAGAACACGCACGGGAGACATCGCATAACCTCATTTTTCGATCATTTGCCGTTGGTAGTTGCTCGACGCACGTGTTTCTGCTAACATTTTGCAAGAATTTGTCCAAAAAATTAGTGTTTTGTGTTAAACACTGTACATAAACGACATCTGTGTCCACTTTGTGTTTGGTAAGTGTGTTTTTGTTTATTATTTACTGATCAGAAATATTGTAAGGAGTGGATGCAGAGCCCTGGTACATATATGCACCATCCGTCTTATGCAGTGGTTCGTTTGTGTACCAGTAGTTCAGTAAGTAGAAAGATATTTTGTTTGCAGATATGGATTGGAGAAGGCAACTATCGTCTTCTGAGCTGAAAGAGGCAGCCAACAATTTCTTTGACTTTCCATCAGGATCGGATGATAGTGTTGACCCCTACGAGCCTTCTGATGATAGTAATGACCTCTACGAGCCTTCTGATGAGGAATCTCATTCAAATGCTACTGATTCAGCAGACAAATCTGATGCGAATATTGTTGAATCGGAGTCCCAAGATGTCTTACAGCCTGAATGCTCTTCTAGGGATATCCCAAAGATAACCTGTAAAACAGGTTTGAACTTGTCCACATTTTTGCCGTGTGTCAAAACATGGGTCTATCAATTTACCATTTGTGAAACCTTATAGACACTCATATAAACTTAATAAAGCCTGAATATAAAAATATATTCAACCTTTCCGTAGTTCTATAATATTATTAAGCAGACTAGTTCTTGTTTAGTGCCACGAAAGTGGACTGGGGGCTAGTAAGTAACATACAAATATCTGTTATAGAATTCAATATCCTGCGTGGTATTAGCAAAGGCAGTACTTGTTTGAAGGTTCTATCAAGAAAAATTAAATAGACAAGACTTGACAGACAAGACTAGACAGATAAGACTCTGTCTAGTCTAGACCAAGAATACATTTTTATGCAAAACTCTTGTTAAGCACGTTTCTTGTCGACACGCAAACTCTCATAAACAAAAATGGGTCCTGTATGTTAAAAAGACCATTAAAAAGGCTTCCAAAGTTATAATTGAAAAGTATTACACACGCTTGACATTGGACTAACCAATAATAGCAATACCAATAAGCCCAGCAGCGAAGAAATTGCAATTATTCCAACCGAGGAACAAGATTGCCGGTGCCCTCACACATTTGATGAAACGTTTGCGCCATTCGAAAGAGGCATTTCTATCCACTAGTAAGTAGAACACCGTGAAAGACGCGATAACTACATTCCTGAAGTTTCTACTTCAGAACGTGATATCATTGAAGCTGATCCAGAGATCAAGAATATGTTAAGCATGTTGGAATTTAGCAACATTTGAGGATTGCAACTCACTCAGCACAATAGAATATATAGAACTGGAGGGACTAGACAGATAAGACTAGACAGACGAGACTAGGCAGACAAGACTTGACAGACAAGACTAGAGAGACAAGACTAGACAGACAAGATTAGACAGACATGATCAGACAGACAAGACTAGATAGACAAGACTAGACAGACAAGACTAGACAGACAAGACTAGACAGACAAGACTAGACAGAAAAGACTAGACAGACAAGACTAGACAGACAATACTAGACAGATAAGACTAGACAGACAAGACTAGACAGACAAGACTAGACAGACAAGACTAGACCGACAAGACTAGACAGACAAGACTAGAAAAGACCAGACAGACAAGACCAGATAGACAAGATTAGACAGAAAAGACTAGACAGACAAGAGTAAACAGACAAGACTAGACAGACAAGACTAGACAGACAAGACTAGACAGACAAGACTAGACAGACAAGACTAGACAGACAAGACTAGACAGACAAGACTAGACAGACAAGACTAGACAGACAAGACTAGACAGACAAGACTAGACAGACAAGACTAGACAGACAAGACTAGACAGACAAGACTAGACAGACAAGACTAGACAGACAAGACTAGACAGACAAGACTAGACAGACAAGACTAGACAGACAAGACTAGACAGACAAGACTAGACAGACAAGACTAGACAGACAAGACTAGACAGACAAGACTAGACAGACAAGACTAGACAGACAAGACTAGACAGACAAGACTAGACAGACAAGACTAGACAGACAAGACTAGACAGACAAGACTAGACAGACAAGACTAGACAGACAAGACTAGACAGACAAGACTAGACAGACAAGACTTGACAGACAAGACTAGACAGACAAGACTAGACAGACAAGACTAGACAGACAAGACTAGACAGACAAGACTAGACAGACAAGACTAGACAGACAAGACTAGACAGACAAGACTAGACAGACAAGACTAGACAGACAAGAGTGAACAGACTAGACAGACAAGACTAGACAGACAAGACTAGACAGACAAGACTAGACAGACAAGACTAGACAGACAAGACTAGACAGACAAGACTAGACAGACAAGACTAGACAGACAAGACTAGACAGACAAGACTAGACAGACAAGACTAGACAGACAAGACTAGACAGACAAGACTAGACAGACAAGACTAGACAGACAAGACTAGACAGACAAGACTAGACAGACAAGACTAGACAGACAAGACTAGACAGACAAGACTAGACAGACAAGACTAGACAGACAAGACTAGACAGACAAGACTAGACAGACAAGACTAGACAGACAAGACTAGACAGACAAGACTAGACAGACAAGACTAGACAGACAAGACTAGACAGACAAGACTAGACAGACAAGACTAGACAGACAAGACTAGACAGACAAGACTAGACAGACAAGACTAGACAGACAAGACTAGACAGACAAGACTAGACAGACAAGACTAGACAGACAAGACTAGACAGACAAGACTAGACAGACAAGACTAGACAGACAAGACTAGACAGACAAGACTAGACAGACAAGACTAGACAGACAAGACTAGACAGACAAGACTAGACAGACAAGACTAGACAGACAAGACTAGACAGACAAGACTAGACAGACAAGACTAGACAGACAAGACTAGACAGACAAGACTAGACAGACAAGACTAGACAGACAAGACTAGACAGACAAGACTAGACAGACAAGACTAGACAGAACAAGACTAGACAGACAAGACTAGACAGACAAGACTAGGACAGACAAGACTAGACAGACAAGACTAGACAGACAAGACTAGACAGACAAGACCTAGACAGACAAGACTAGACAGACAAGACTAGACAGACAAGACTAGACAGACAAGACTAGACAGACAAGACTAGACAGACAAGACTAGACAGACAAGACTAGACAGACAAGACTAGACAGACTAGACAGACAAGACTAGACAGACAAGACTAGACAGACAAGACTAGACAGACAAGACTAGACAGACAAGACTAGACAGACAAGACTAGACAGACAAGACTAGACAGACAAGACTAGACAGACAAGACTAGACAGACAAGACTAGACAGACAAGACTAGACAGACAAGACTAGACAGACAAGACTAGACAGACAAGACTAGACAGACAAGACTAGACAGACAAGGACTAGACAGACAAGACTAGACAGACAAGACTAGACAGACAAGACTAGACAGACAAGACTAGACAGACAAGACTAGACAGACAAGACTAGACAGACAAGACTAGACAGACAAGACTAGACAGACAAGACTAGACAGACAAGACTAGACAGACAAGACTAGACAGACAAGACTAGACAGACAAGACTAGACAGACAAGACTAGACAGACAAGACTAGACAGACAAGACTAGACAGACAAGACTAGACAGACAAGACTAGACAGACAAGACTAGACAGACAAGACTAGACAGACAAGACTAGACAGACAAGACTAGACAGACAAGACTAGACAGACAAGACTAGACAGACAAGAAGACAGAAGACTAGACAGACAAGACTAGACAGACAAGACTAGACAGACAAGACTAGACAGACAAGACTAGACAGACAAGACTAGACAGACAAGACTAGACAGACAAGACTAGACAGACAAGACTAGACAGACAAGACTAGACAGACAAGACTAGACAGACAAGACTAGACAGACAAGACTAGACAGACAAGACTAGACAGACAAGACTAGACAGACAAGACTAGACAGACAAAGACTAGGACAGACAAGACTAGACAGACAAGACTAGACAGACAAGACTAGACAGACAAGACTAGACAGACAAGACTAGACAGACAAGACTAGACAGACAAGACTAGACAGACAAGACTAGACAGACAAGACTAGACAGACAAGACTAGACAGACAAGACTAGACAGACAAGACTAGACAGACAAGACTAGACAGACAGACAGAAAAGACAAGACTAGACAGACAAGACTAGACAGACAAGACTAGACAGACAAGACTAGACAGACAAGACTAGACAGACAAGACTAGACAGACAAGACTAGCCAGACAAGACTAGACAGACAGGACTAGACAGACAAGACTAGACAGACAAGACTAGACAGACAAGACTAGACAGACAAGACTAGACAGACAAGACTAGACAGACAAGACTAGACAGACAGACTGACAGACAAGACTAGACAGACAAGACTAGACAGACAAGATAGACAGACAAGACTAGACAGACAAGACTAGACAGACAAGACTAGACAGACAAGACTAGACAGACAAGACTAGACAGACAAGACTAGACAGACAAGACTAGACAGACAAGACTAGACAGACAAGACTAGACAGACAAGACAGACAAGACTAGACAGACAAGACTAGACAGACAAGACTAGACAGACAAGACTAGACAGACAAGACTAGACAGACAAGACTAGACAGACAAGACTAGACAGACAAGACTAGACAGACAAGACTAGACAGACAAGACTAGACAGACAAGACTAGACAGACAAGACTAGACAGACATAGACTAGACAGACAAGACTAGACAGACAAGACTAGACAGACAAGATAGACAGACAAGACTAGACAGACAAGACTAGACAGACAAGACTAGACAGACAAGACTAGACAGACAAGACTAGACGACAGACTAGACAGAAGACTAGACAAGACTAGACAGACAAGACTAGACAGACAAGACTAGACAGACAAGACTAGACAGACAAGACTAGACAGACAAGACTAGACAGACACAAGACTAGACAGACAAGACTAGACAGACAAGACTAGACAGACAAGACTAGACAGACAAGACTAGACAGACAAAGACTAGACAGACAAGACTAGACAGACAAGACTAGACAGACAAGACTAGACAGACAAGACTAGACAGACAAGACTAGACAGACAAGACTAGACAGACAAGACTAGACAGACAAGACTAGACAGACAAGACTAGACAGACAAGACTAGACAGACAAGACTAGACAGACAAGACTAGACAGACAAGACTAGACAGACAAGACTAGACAGACAAGACTAGACAGACAAGACTAGACAGACAAGACTAGACAGACAAGACTAGACAGACAAGACTAGACAGACAAGACTAGACAGACAAGACTAGACAGACAAGACTAGACAGACAAGACTAGACAGACAAGACTAGACAGACAAGACTAGACAGACAAGACTAGACAGACAAGACTAGACAGACAAGACTAGACAGACAAGACTAGACAGACAAGACTAGACAGACAAGACTAGACAGACAAGACTAGACAGACAAGACTAGACAGACAAGACTAGACAGACAAGACTAGACAGACAAGACTAGACAGACAAGACTAGACAGACAAGACTAGACAGACAAGACTAGACAGACAAGACTAGACAGACAAGACTAGACAGACAAGACTAGACAGACAAGACTAGACAGACAAGACTAGACAGACAAGACTAGACAGACAAGACTAGACAGACAAGACTAGACAGACAAGACTAGACAGACAAGACTAGACAGACAAGACTAGACAGACAAGACTAGACAGACAAGACTAGACAGACAAGACTAGACAGACAAGACTAGACAGACAAGACTAGACAGACAAGACTAGACAGACAAGACTAGACAGACAAGACTAGACAGACAAGACTAGACAGACAAGACTAGACAGACAAGACTAGACAGACAAGACTAGACAGACAAGACTAGACAGACAAGACTAGACAGACAAGACTAGACAGACAAGACTAGACAGACAAGACTAGACAGACAAGACTAGACAGACAAGACCAGACAGACAAGACTAGACAGACAAGACTAGACAGACAAGACTAGACAGACAAGACTAGACAGACAAGACTAGACAGACAAGACTAGACAGACAAGACTAGACAGACAAGACTAGACAGACAAGACTAGACAGACAAGACTAGACAGACAAGACTAGACAGACAAGACTAGACAGACAAGACTAGACAGACAAGACTAGACAGACCAGACTAGATAGACAAGACTAGACAGACAAGACTAGACAGACAAGACTAGACAGACAAGACTAGACCGACAAGACTAGACAGACAAGACTAGACAAACAAGCCCAGACAGACACACTTAGACAGTTAATGTTCAGCAATCTGTTTCCTTTCTGTGTCAATCTGTTTCTATTTATCTTCCATGTTTTTCTTCATTCGCGTCGTTTTTTCCTCGGAAAAGTTGGCGTGTCTTTAATCGCCGGACAAAGTTCGGCAACAGGGAAACTATCCGATAAGAGAAAATTACTTTTCCACTGATTGCTAACTTTTTTGCCGGCGCGTTTCCACTGCGGACTGCCATTTCCAGCCCTCAAACCCACGTCTTCCAACACCGAAACACACCCTAAACATCTCTAATTGTTTTAAAACCTATCTAGTTCAACTACATATATTAATACAATAATAACTTTGAATTAACCTTAGTTGGACTAGATGGACTTAAACCTTGATATGTAAGTTTAAACTTGGATTGAATGGATTGGAGAAGATGCAAAAGCTTATTACTGTAATACAGATTAAGCTAATCGTGTTTATTGCAGTATATAGTGTCTGTTTTAAGTCAGGTTGAAATTTAGTGAGCCAGTGATATTTTGAAGTGTATATTGGGGTTGGATTAAGCAAGCTGTTGTAAGTTACATAGAGTCTGTTTCAATAAGACCTTTGGATTCGGAACTTTGTTTGGATGTTGGCCCAGATAAACGGTCGTTATCAGCGGCGATCGCGGAGCGAATTTATCAGGAAAGTTTTCGGTGCCAAACGGCAAGGACATTTTTTGCAATTTTGCGGATTAATGTAAAGATAATTTGTCTGTGTGCGGGTTCCTTTGTTTGTGGCGATGAAAAAGTTTTATTTTTAAGAAACCTCGCTCTGTGTGTAATTTAATTTGCAAACTTTATATTAAACTTTCGCATAATAATGCTGCAACAAAAAATAATGTAAACTCGGTCTGTGCAAAGTTTTTTTGGAAACAAGGATTTCATCTGTTACGCATTTCTCTCGGGCTTTGGATGAGACATTCTCTGGTTAAGAATTCATGTTTTAGTGTGCACAGCAATCGAATTGATTAAACAAACTTACATTGAGTACACTGAATTAATGTCTGAAGGACAAATAAATAATTTATTCTTTGTTTGGTTGCACCTCATGGTGGTAGTTCTCCACCTTTATCCCCGAATAGAAACCTGCAGCAGAAGTCCCCAAGAAAGCTTATGATTAAAGATAATAGCTTATATTTTGGGTACATTCCCCACTTTGTAAGCGATCAATTTATTGTCTTTTCCATCGGACCGTGACGTCCGATGCTTCTAGAGAAAAGACAATAAATTGATCGCTTGCAAAGTGTGAAATGTACCCAAAATATGTAATACAGGTGAGGACGTTGTTTCCAGTCTGTAGCTGCTTTAGTTTCTTGGGGAATTCAGTTTTAACTTTGCGGGAGTTTTTGGTTATAACAGACGAACTGCCGGTTGGATTCGTGTTAAATTCGGTGAAAATATTTTTGGAAGTTGTAGCAACATTTTGTGAAAATATCTTTGTTCTAACTTCTTTGTATTAACAAATAATCAAAAAGTTTTATGAAGAAGTGTATGAAGAAGAAATGAAAAAGTTTGAAGCTTGATTTTTAAGGCAAAGTTTGTTAATAATAGCATTTTTTTATTTCAAATTTTTTTGTGTTTGAGCTTCTGGAGCGGACAGACGGACAAAGCCATTTTGATGAAACTTTATAGACGAGTTTTCGAAGTAAACTAAGGTAAGTTTCCGGCTTGTAACTAATTTACTTCTTGTACAGCACGCGTTTAAAAAACATGAGATTTGAAAAATGTTTAAGATTTTTACAGACAAACGTTCCGAATAATTTGTTTCAAGATTGGTGAAAATACTCCTGGAAGTTTGCAAAATGTTTACTGAAAAAATTAAGCCTGTGTCTTCATTCCTTTGCTTAATATAAGCAATCGAAATTTGAGGAAAAAGTTTAACATTTTTTGTTCTTCTGGGATAGACAGACAGACAGACGGATTTCTACAAAAATTAATACACCTGTTCCAAAAACTCCAAAGAACAATTTATTCACAAATTCCGGCATGCAACAATTTCCATTTCCATTTTGCAACCTCCATTTCCTTCAATCTAATCAACTAAATTTCAGTTTCTGTAACGGACTATTTTGACAAGATGTTGGTCTTTAAATATATTTTGTGGGTTGTGGTAACATTTATTGAAAATATCCTTCTTCTAACTTGTTTGCATTAACAAATAATTGCAAGCAAAATTTGTTAATAATATTAATTTACATTTACAAAATTTCTGTGTTTGAGCTTCTGGAGCGGACAGACGGACAGCGCAATATTGACGAAACTTTACAGACATGAAATCCAAAGTTATCGAAGTAAACTAAGCTAAGTTTCCAGCGTGTAACTGATTTACTTCTTGTACAGCAAACGTTCAAAAAACATGACATTTGAAAAAATGTTTAAGTTTTGTACAGACAAACGCTTCGAGGAATTAGCTTCAAAGTTGGTAAAAATACTCTTGGAAGCTTGCAGAATGTTTGCCGAATAAATCAATTTCGTGTCTTCATTCTCTTGCCTAATATGAGCAATCGAAATTTGAGATAAAGGTTGAACATTTTTTGTTCTTCTGGGATAGACAGACGGACAAACGGATTTCTACCAAAGTTGATACACATGTTCTAAAAACTCCAAAGAACAAACTAAAACACAAATTCCGGCATGCAATAGCTCCACTTTCTTCACTCTAGTTAACTAAAGTTCAGTTTCTGTAAAAATTTATTTTGACAAGATTTTTGTCTTTGAATATGTTTTGTGGGTTGTAGTAACATTTATTGAAAATATCCTTGTTCTAACTTGTTTGCATTAAGAAATAATCGGAAGCAACGTTTGTTAATAATCGTATTAATTAATAATTTAAAAATATGGTGTTTAAGCCTCTGGAGCAGACAGATGGACAGCAAATATCTTATAAAAATTTATATACAAGAAGTTGAAAGCTTTCTAAGTAAAGTACGCTTAGTTTGCGGCTTGTAACTTATTTAGTTTTTGTACAGCACGCGTTTAAAAACATGAGATTTGAAAAATGTTTAAGATTTTTACAGACAAACGCTTTGAGGAATTTGCTTAAAAATTGGTGAAAATACTCCTCGAAGTGCGCAAAATGTTTTCCGAAAAAATAAAGTAAAAGGCCTCATTCTATTGCCTAATATGAGCAATCGAAATTTGAGAAAAAAATTTAACATTTTTTGTTCTTCTGGTATAGAGAGACGGACAGACGGATTTCTACAAAAATTGATACACGTGTTCTAAAAGCTCCAAAGAACAATTTATCCACAAATTCCGGCATGCAACTGCTCCACTTCCTTCAATTTAGTCAACTAAATTTCAGTTTCTGTAACGGATTATTTTTACAAGATGTTGGTCTTTAAATATGTTTTGTGGGTTGTAGTAACATTTATTGAAAATATCCTTCTTCTAACTTGTTTGCATTAACTAATAATTGCAAGCAAAGTTTGTTAATAATCGTATTAATTTAGATTTAATTTTTTTTTGTGTTTGAGCTTCTGGAGCGGATATACGGACAGAGCAATTTCGACGAAACTTTATTCACATGAAATACAAGCTTTTCGTGGTAAAGTAAGCTTAGTTTCCAGCGTGTAACTAATTTACTTCTTGTACAGCACACGTTTAAAAAAACATGAGATTTAAAAAATGTTTAAGATTTTTACAGACAAACACTTTGAGGAATTTGCTTCAAAATTCGTAAAAATAATCTTGGAAGCTTGCAAAATGTTTGCCAAAAAAATCAATTTCGTGTCTTCATTGTCCTGCCTAATATGAGCAATCGAAATTTGAGGTAAAGGTTTAACATTGTTAATTCTTCTGGGATAGATAGACCGAGAGACGGATTTCTACCAAAGTTGATATACGTCTTTTAAAAACTCCAAGGAATAAAATATTCACAAATTCCGGCAAGCAATTGTTCCACTTTCTTCAAACTAGTCAACTAAATTGCAGTTTGTGTAACGGATTATTTTGACAAGATGGTCTTTAAATATGTTTTGTGGGTTGTAGTAACATTTATTGAAAATATCTTTGCTCTTACTTGTTTGCATTAACAAATCATCGGAAGCAAAGTTTGTTAATAATGGTATTAATTAAGATTTTAAAATTTTTGTGTTTGAGCTTCTGGAGCGGACAGACGGGCAGCGCAATTTTAATGAAACTTTATGGACATAAAACTTAAGGTCTTCAAAGTAAACTAAGCTTAGTTTCCGGCTTGTAGCTAATGTATTTCTTGTGCAGCGTGCGTTTAAAAAACATGAGCTTTGAAAAATGTTTAAGATTTTTACAGACAAACGCTTTGTGGAATGTACTTCAAGATTGGTACAAATACTCTTGGAAGTATGTAAAATGTTTACTGAAAAATAAAGTCCGTGTCTTCATTATCTTGCCCAATATGAGCAATCGAAATTTTAGGACAAAGTTTAACATTTTTTGTTCTTCTGGGATAGATAGACGGACATACGGATAGCGACCAAAATTAATACATGTGTTCTAAGAGCCCCAAAGAAGAATTTATCCACAACATCCGGCATGCAATTGCTCCACTTCCTGCAATATAGTTAACTAAAGTTCAGTTTCTTTGGCAGATTTTTCGGAAAAGATGCTAGTCTTGTGCTACACTAAATCTAAGTCGGGGAGTGAAACTTAAGACACCAAGGGTAAATAATAACATAAAAATTCAGAAAAAGATCTGAAAATGATACCAGACGCACTACACACTAGACACACTAAACGCACAACATTAGACACGTAAGATAAGATACACCAGACTGAAGAAACACACAAGACTAGACAGAGACAAGACTAGACTTTACAACTAGACTAGATAGACAAAACTAAACAAAATGAATAGGCAGATAAGACTAGAAGAGTTTAGTCTATATATATACAACTAATCGATGATGTAAATAAATGTGGGAAGTCAAGCGAGACGATGTGAAAGTTTCGTCTCGCTGATTATGAAAGTTGAATGTAAATAAGGCGATGTAAATATCAATACGTTCGGCAAAGCGTGCGAAGCTGTTCTTGTTTGCTCAGTTGATATTGGAGCGGAAAAGCTAAATGTATCATTTTGTATAATGGATTGTGCTGGGGAATAAATTACGTTCCGCCCGCTCGCAGCCAAACGACGAAAACGCGATCTAAATAATATTTTGGAAACGTTCCACGGACGATTCAAGTTTTAAATCGAACCTCAATTATCAACTCACTAAAAATTCTTAACAAAATAATCTTAGCATAACAGATAATAGTCTTCCATGCTATTTAGTCTTATTGTTGGATTATCTTCAATATTAGCTTTGTCTGTTTAAATATTTTATTAACAAGATTAGATATACAAATAGTAATATAATCCTTTATAGTAACTTAATCTATTCAATGAACTTCTTATCTTAATCTATATCTATCTTCCCTCTATCCCCTCTATCTAACGTCTATCTTAATCTGTATAGATTACATTTTGTGAATTGTTCTATAAATTGATTATTGCGTCATACAGTTGAAGAACACAATTGTATTCAGTTACGGCGATGGTTAAAGTGCCATGGTCGCCCTCAAGTTTTCTGTATTAGTTATACATCTTTTTGAGCTATACCTTAAGACGTTAACGCCGGCGTGTACCACCGGTGGTTCACGGCCCGCCCGCTAGACAAAACTTATCGCCTTAATAACCTATCTACTTAATATATGTAGTGAATATAATCTCAATCTATGTAGACTATATTCGGGTCGGACAAGGGACGGACAAGGGACACGCCGAGGTATTTCCAGATTGGGTTAGGTTAGATTTCTCAAGGAGGAAATTGTATTAGTTATACCTCTATTTGACCTATATCTTAACACGATAACGCCGGCGTGTACCACCTGTGGTACACGGCCCGTCCGCTAGACAAAACCTATCGCCTTAATAACCCATCTACTTAATATATGTAGTGAACATAATCTTAATCTATGTAGACTATACTCGGGTCCGACAAGGGATAGACAAGTGACGCGCCGAGGTATGCGCAGACTAGTTTTAGTTAAGAAATACGCGTCAGTTTTTCAAATACGGATAACTAAACACCGCGCACTTGGAATAAAGTGGAGGATGCGCAAACAATGGTAAACTCGTCGAGACGAGATGCATTCTCTCGCCGGCCCGAGTATAGATTTTGTAGATTGTTCTAAAAATAGACACGTTGTGCATCTGTTTGAAATATAACGTTAACGCCGACGTGTACCACCGGTGGTACACCTCCCGCCCGCTAGACTAAAACAGAAGCGATCGCCGGCGTAGAAGCATAATATGACGCCTTTTATAGCGTTAATACTTATCATATAAAGCTTCTTGTAGCAGTACAAATATTAGCTGAGAAGATTATGATAAATGAAACTAATTAGAATCGAATTAGACCAAGGTTAGAAACGAAGGATTGTTGTTCCAAACAAAACTGACCAAGGAGTTTAAAGTTTTAATACTTTTGGGAAACACCTACATTTGTCGTGGCAATGTCCACACCAAACTACGCCTTACGCAAACTCTGCTTAGGCTACATCTTCGACTTGTCATAGTAATAAGAAACTGATGGATTAGACACGCGAGGCTAAATTTGAGTGAAATTTAAGCTACACCTTCCACTTATTATAGTTATAAGAGACTTAGATTAGACAAACGGTAGTAATTATGAGTGGATTAGACAAATGTTCAAAAGGGAAGATGAAGATGAAGAACAATTTACGTTTTGTAAATGTTTAAAAGTCTGGCGTTTTAAAATTGAATGCCCGTTGACCTTGTGAGTAGGGAAAGATGTCTTGTTCTGGCGCCTCCTCCTCCACATAAATTCTGAAATATTCATCAAAAAATCAATCGGCTGGGGGGAGTGGGGTAAATTTCTTTGATAAATTTGATCGTAGTAAAATGAACCTTTACCACTTCCTGTCCACAAGCCTCACCCCCACTTCCTTCCTTGCAACCAAGTGCACCGTTTGTAATTTAACCTTCACAAGAGAAGATTCTTCACAAGAGAGAAGAGGAATCTAAATACGGAATATTCACCGTTCACCACCAAGAAGATAAAGTTGGAGACGCATACAGTTTGTGCCAGTTTAAGAACAAAGTGGCTAGCTATAGAATAATTGGTTCAGACATTGATGTAAATAGTTTTATTAGTAAATTGAACAGCCATTGTACGAGAATTCACACTCTCAACAAAGGACCCCAGTTATAATTCTCAATGGATCTGCTCCATATATTCTTATGATCCCCTCATAATCTCCAATTGACGCGCTAACTAACGTTAACCCATTAATGAGGGCTAGGCTGTATCAGCTTTTAAAGACAAACCGCTAACAGCTTTTCATCAGTTTTAATCAGCTTTTAATCAGCTTTAATCAGCTTTAAAACAGCAACTAATTTGCGGTGAAATTTCGCGAAATTTACATCAGAATATTCTTGAAACTTGGCTAAAGAGAACAACGGATGGCATGTAGGTAGTTCTAGTAGAGCCATGGCTGAAGCGCACTCATGGCGAGGTTAACTACCACTTAACACACAAGTGCTGAGCTGACAAGGAAGCTTTGGCTCATATGTTAAAATGGATTGGAAAGGCTGAAAGTGACAGCTGCAAATACTGCCAAAGGACAGAATCAGCTGAACATACTACTTTCGAATGCCCGCAATGGGCTGAAATCAGAACTACAACAGAGCGGGCGGTGGGAGAGCCTATCAACTCCTCTAATATGGTCCAGCTGATGATTAAAGGCGAGGACAACTGGAAAACAGTAGCAACGATGTGTGCCACGATACTTCGAACAAAAGACGAAGATGAAAGAAAGGTCAGGCTGCTGTCCAGGAACGGCCAGCCGTGATGGAAAGGATCACCACTTTGAAGTAATGCTAACGCGGTCCCGAAGTGGAGTCGAGGTGGTTTTAGTGGGTATACTATCTCTGGAAGGTACCTATAAAAGACATCCCTTCCTCCTAAAAAAAGACTGACTAATACAAGACCATATTCCGACTTTTGTGTAGATTTTCGCTTGTAATTCAAGAAATTTTGCGGCGGATTTTTGCGAAATTTGCAACAAAGTGATCTTGAAACTTGCCCGAAGAGAATAACGTGTCGCATATAGGTAGTTGTACCATGTGTGAGTTACTGCCTATTAATGAAAGCAGGGAAAGGTAGTATGTTCTAGATCCACCTCCCCCTCTGACCTTGACTTTGACCCCTGACCTTGACCCTGACCTTGACCCTGACCTTGACCTTGACCCTGACCTTGACCCTGACGCTGACCTCTGATCCTGACCTTTTACCCTGACCCCTGGCCGTGACCCATGGGCCTGACCTTTGACCCTGACCCCTGACCTTTGACCCTGACCTTTGACCCTGGTGTTGATCTCGATCTGACCCTGACCTAACCACCTCCTCCTCTGACCTTGACCCTGACCCTGGTCTTGTTCTTGATCTGACCCTGCTCTAACCTACTAGTTCTGAACGTGGCCGAGCGAGTATGTGTAGATGGCGCCGCGATTTATCAGTAGTTCTGAACGCGGCCGAGCGTAGATGTGTAGATGGCGTTAGGATATTGTCTGATTAGATATAGATAGTCAGTCTAATTAATTTCTCGGAAATTTATCTGCGTCTAGTCTGCTGCTGATAACAATTTGAATTTCTTAGAAATTGTACGTTTATTTTAATACACATGCTAAAAATTTGATTTACTGCCCGGCTTCTCGATTAGGCGCGACCGGATGTCTGTCGTAGATAACAAATCCCTGCTATCTTATCAGCGGTGCGCGAGCCGAGAAATAATCATCTCGTCGTGATAAAAAATATTTATGTGATGGTTGTTTAAACCCATTTCTCAACTGAATCGAATTTTATGAAACACAGGGTAATCAATTTCTTGGAAATAATCTGCGTTTTTATTTTGATTTACCGTTAGACGTGACCGAATGTCTGCCGTCGATAGCAAACCCCGTATCTTATCAGCTACATAAAAGCGTGGAACCAATAAATTATGCCGGTCTAATTATTTTCTCGGAAATTTATCTGCGTCTAGTCTGCTGCTGATAACAATTTGAATTTCTTAGAAATTGTACGTTTTTAGAAATTTTATAATAAGCGTCGATTAGGTGGAAAGTGGATTAAAGCTGATTGAAAGCTGTTTAAAGCTGGTTGAAATCTGTTTAAAAGTGAATTAAAGCTGATTAAGGGTGGATTAAAGCTGTTTAAAGCTGATTGAAAACTGTTTAAAAGCGGATTAATGCTGATTAAAAGTGGACTAAAGCTGTTTAAAGCTGATTGAAAGCTGTTTAAAGCTGATTGAAAGCTGTTTAAAGCTGATTGAAAACTGTTTAAAAGCGGATTAATGCTGATTAAAAGTGGACTAAAGCTGTTTAAAGCTGATTGAAAGCTGTTTAAAGCTGATTGAAAGCTGTTTAAAAGTGGATTAAAGCTGATTGAAAGCTGATTGAAAGCTGATTAAAGCTGATTAAAGCTGATGGAAAGCTGTTTATAGCTGATTGAAAGCTGTTTAAAAGTGGATTAAAGCTGTTTGAAGCTGATTGAAAGCTGTTTTTATTGAAAGGGGCTGTGTAAGAGGTATTATGCGTCGGTGAAGTTTTTTCGAATTTTCGCGTTTTATTTAGGAAATATTTGTCCGATTTTCCAAAACTTTGCAACAATTTGCTCTTAAAACTTACCTAAAGAGATTAACGTATTGCACGTTGCTAGTTGTACTATGTGTGAGTTAGTACCACTTTTAATCAGTTTTAATCCACTCTTAAACAGCTTTCAATCAGCTTTAAACAGCTTTCAATCAGCTTTAATCCACTTTTAAACAGCTTTCAATCAGCTTTAAACAGCTTTAGTCCACTTTTAATCAGCATTAATCCGCTTTTAAACAGTTTTCAATCAGCTTTAAACAGCTTTCAATCAGCTTTAATCCACTTTCCACCAATCAAAAGTTTAATATGCTTACTAAAATAAACACGCAGATGAATTTCTAAGAAATTGATTAGACATAAGCGACATAAGTCAGGGTCAGATCAAGATCAAGAGAAGGGTCAGGGTCAAAGGTCAGGACCAGGGGTCAGGGGTCAAAGGCCAGGGTCAACGTCAGAGGAGGAGGTGGTTAGGTCAGGGTCAGATCAAGACCAGGGTCACAGGTCAGGGTCAAAGGCCAGGGGTCAGGGATCAAAAGCCAGGGTTCAGGGGTCAAAGGCCAGGATCAAGGGTCAGAGGAAGAGGTGGTTACGTCAGGGTCAGATCGAGATCACGACCAGGGTCACAGGTCAGGGGGCCAGGGGTGAGGGCCGGGGGTCAGGGCTAGGGGTCAGGAGCTAAGGCCAGGGGTCAAGGGTCAGAGCCAGGGGTCAGAAGCCAGGGTCAGGGGTCAGGGTTGGGGTCAGGGTCAAAGGTCAGGGGTCAATGTTAGGGGTCAAGGTCAAAGTCAAGGTCAGACGGGGAGGTAGATCTAAAACATACTACCTTTCCCTACTGATGAAGTTCGTACTGGCTAATACAAGCCAAGTTTTTTTTTTAAGATTATCGCGAATAATTCAGAAAATATTCCGCGGATTTTCGCGAAATTTGCTACAAAATGTTCTTGAAACTTCACTGGAGAGATGTATGTATCTCAAATAGGTAGTCGTACTGTGTTCGCAGTACTAAGCGCCAGTGATTTTTTTTCGGATTTTCGCGTTTTTTTTTTACAAAATATTTGTCGTATTTTCGCGAAATTTGCAACAAATTGCTCTTGAAACTTACTATGTGTGAATTAGTGCGTATCGATGAAGTTGGTAGCCAAATTTAGGCTGTTTTTTGAAGATTTTCGCGTATAATTTAGGAAGCATTCCGTGAATTTTTGCGAAATTTGCAGCAAAATATTCTTGAAACTTGGCTGAAGAGAACAATGTATCGTATGTAGGTAGTGCTACTATGTATGATTTAGTGCACATCGATGAAGTTACTACTAACTAATAAAAGATCATATTCCGACTTTTGTGCAGATTTTCGCTTGTAGTTCAAGAAATTTGTTGCGGATTTCTGCGAAGTTTACACCGAAATAATCTTGAAACTTGCCCGAATAGAATAAAGTGTCGCATATAGGTATTTGTACTATGTCAGATTCCAGTATGCGAAATCGTCAATTATAACTATGCCGTTTCAAATCACTTCAAATTAAAGGATATTACTCCAGTAACATCGGACCCCCATAGGTATTTGTACTATGTGTGAGTTACTGCGTAGCGATGAATTTAGTACTGGCTAATACAAGCTAAGTTTCGGCTTATTTTGCAGATTTTCGCGTATAATTCAGGAAATACTCAACGGATTTTTGCGAAATTTGATGCAAAATGTTCTTAAAACTTCACTGAAGATTGATGTATAGCATGTAGGTAGTCGTGCTGTGCAGGAGGTACTACGCGTCGGTGAAGTTTTTTCGAATTTTCGCGTTTTATTTAGGAAAAATTTGTCGGATTTTCCCAAAATTTGCAACAATTTGCTCTTGAAACTTACCTAAAGAGAATAACGTATTGCATGTTGCTAGTAGTACTATGTGTGAGTTAGTGCATATCAATGAAGTTAGTACCGGCTAATACTAGCCAATTTTTTTTTAATTTTTGCGTAAAATTTAGGAAATTTACAACAAAATATTCTTGAAACTTGCCTGAAGAGAACAATGTATCGCATGTAGGTAGTTCTACTATGTGTGACTTAGTGCACATCGATGAAATTACTACTGGCTATATGCAAGACAATGTTCTGCAGATTTTCGCTTGTAATTCAAGAAATTTGCGGCAGATTTTTGCGATATTTGCAAGAAAATGATCTTGAAACTCGCCCGAAGAGAACAACGTGTCGTGTATAGGTAGTTGTACTAAGTGTGAGCTACTGCGCATCGATGAATTTAGTTTGGCTAATACAAGCCGAAACTTGACCTGTTTTTGCAGATTTTCGCGTATAACTCAAGAAATATTTGCCAGATTTTCGCGGATCAATCAAGATGTTGTTCAAACTTGACTGGAGAGATTGATGTATCGCATGTAGGAAGTCGTACGGTGAAGGAAGTACTACGGGTCGGTGAAGCCTTCTCGGATTTTCACGTTTTATTTAGGAAATATTTGTCAGATTTTTGCGAAATTTGCAACAAATTGTTCTTGAAACATAGCTGAAGAGAATAAAGTCGGTCTGTGTGAGTGTGAGGTCTATATAACCTCACGCTAAACAGGGTGTGAGGTCTATATAACCCCACGCTAAACAGGGCGTGAGGTCTATGCAACCCCACGCTAAACAGGTTGTGAGGTCTATGTAACCCCACGCGTGAGGCTAGATGACCGGAAGTAGGGGTGGGGGTCCGGAATTGGAGGTGAAGGTGTGGGAGAGGAAGTGGTCAAAGTCAAATTTCTTACTACCACTCCGCTGAGCCAAGCATTTATGAATCAAAAGAGGAGGAGGAGGCGTCAGAACAAACCATCTTTCCTTACTCTTGTGTTCTATAAATAGACATCAGTAAGTAATGAGCGAGACAAATCGCGTTTTTTTGAGATGTTGAGCGGTTTGTCTTTCCCTAATATTAATCTTTGTTGTGTAATTAAGTTCTTGTAGCTTCAAATAGATTACTGATTATTATAGGTTGAAGTGAAATAAACGTTGATGGAAAATTATTCGCTGTGGGAGCAACCGTTTCGGCGATATATTTGGCGCTCCTTTATACACTTTTTATTGCGTCGGCAATGAATTTTCCATGAAGTCTAAACCGCGCGCGTTTTCCCCGGTCCGCAACATTTCTCGTTCGGGAATCGTTAATGCCGTTCGCGAAATGGCTTTTCGCGAATTTCCCGGTGCGCGTGTTTTATGCCCGCGCGTATATTCGCCAAAATTGCGCGTGTTTTCCTCTTTTTTTTTGCGGGAAATTGTGTTGTAAGGCGGCAGTTTAAATTGCGTCGCCCGATTCGGATCTTAATCGGAGAATGGTGTTATAATGGGGCAGGTTTTATAATGGGATTTTTCTCTTACTCTCTGTGTGTGCGCGAATTTTCATAAATATTAGATAAAGAACATTTACTTTAGCTAAGCCGCTTTGGTTTTTAACGCTAAATGCCATTCTAACCAAACGTATTAAGAAATTGCGAGCCTTCTGCAAATTGTACCCTAAATGCATTTTTTTCTTAGAAATGTGAAAAATACGACCACTGTTGTAAATGCCCATTATTGTACAGTTCGTGGACTATGTAAATACATCATAGCACACACATATGTAACAATCTGCAATTAATTATAAGTTATGATTGATAACACACACGTGCGTTTGGTCGTTGTACGAGAATCCACATTCTCAACAAATGACCCCAGTTATAATTCTCAATGGACCTAACAGCTCAATATATTCTTATATTGTCCGAAGCCAAACGATTCGTTGATTGTTTGAGAGCTGCTACTACGTGCTCATAAGTTCAGCGCCCCCCCGTGCCACAATTCAAACTAACGGAAATTGATATTGCGTACATTAGGTTGCCTATAACATAGTTTTCTTATTAAACAGAAACAAATTAATGTGGTCGTAGAAAAAATATAGTACATAACTCGAGTTGTAAGGCAATTACGTACTCGCAGAATTACGCTCGTAATTGTTCCGCTCGTACGTAATACGCTTCTTACAACTCTCGTTACGTAATATACTATTACTAAATACATTTCATCTATCTAGTTTTGAAACAATATATGTTATATTATTTTAAGTTAAATGATGTATTAAAACAATTAATCTCTATTTGGTTGTGTGCGGTTCAAAATACATAATTCCTGTGTGCTCTCGCGCTCATCCCGTGTTATTTAATCGCTCGCGTCTTTGTTGCACTCGGCGCGCGTTTTCGACGGAGAATTTAATATTCGAAATGCTGTGTGTTCGGGGAGGAGATCAAAGAAATAAAAATTATTTATTTTATGATGTAAACTTTATTACATTTCGCCTTTTGTGGTTTCTACTTATGTTATGCCTCCTGTAAATAATACAAATCTCGCTTCATACCAAATTTCAACAAAACTTTGGAGAATTATCTTGATTTATTGTAGAACATTCGCTTGCAATGATTACCTCATTGTCTTTTGCGTTCTTTTCCATATTTCTTTGTTTTATTTTTTTGACTTTTTAATTGTTTTTTCGGACGAACGTCCGGAAAAGACTCGAAGGCGGTTCTTAAATATTCATAAATTTGTCTGCTTTTGTCTCGACCCAAATTAAATATTATTTAGCAAAAAAAAGTTCAGAACTTTCAAGAGATGAATTCTATTTTTGCGGGTTGTTAATTTTGCTCAGTCTTTTCTAATTCGCGTTTATTCGTATTTATGACTCCCAGCGAGATTCACCCTAAAATACCTTCTATCTCGTTCATTATTTTTATCACAGTCGGCGTCTGGCGGAGAGCAGCTCGACCTCACAGCCTCATAGAAAAATCAAGAATGGAGATTGGTGAACCATCCCATGTTATAGAAAACCATAAAAACTTAAAGAAAACGGAACACAGCCTGAATATATAAATAATACAATTGTTATAGAGCTCAGGAAAGGGTGAATATATTTATATATTCAGGCTGTGTTCCGTTTGTTTTAAGTTTGTTAAATCAAGAATGGTTTACATTTTAAGATCTTTTTATAAATTGTGATGTTATTATTTACCCGTGTCTTGAGTTTCACTACTTTCATTTAGCCTTGCGCAAGACCAACATCCATTCAGAAGAATCTACCAAAGAAACTAAACTTTAGTTAACTAAATTGAAAAAACTGGACCAATTGAATGCCGGAATTTGTGCAAAAAATGTTCTTTGAAGTTTTTAGAATACGTGTACTAATTTTGGTAGAAATCCGTCTGTCCGTCTGTCTGTCCCAGAAGAACAAAAAATGTTAAACTTTTTTTTCAAGTCTCTAATAAAACCACGTTTCGTAAAAATTCGTTGGCTGTTTTGTCCGTAATTGCAAAAGGCGCATAAAAATTTTGAAATTTCAAAAATTCGTATTTACAAAGCTATAATTTTGAAATTTGTAAATTTAGGAGAGCTTGTAAGAATATCAAATAAAACCAACTTTCATCAAAAACCATTTGTTGATTTGCACGTAATTGCAAAAAGCGCGAAAACATTTACAAATTTAAAAATTCCCCTAAGCCGGACTTACAAAGCTAAAATTTTGAATTTCGGAAATTTAGGAGAATATTTACACGAATATTAAATGGTGCCAAGTTTCGTACAAACCCGTTGGCTGGTTTGTTCGTAATTGCAAAAGACGCACAAAAATTTAGAAACTTCAAAAATTCCTCAAAGGCGTATTTACAAAGCTATAATTTTAAAATTTGGAAACTTAGTAGACTTTATAAAAAGATCAAACAAAACGAAGTTTTATCAAAATCCGTTGGTTGGTTTGTCCCTAATTGTAAAGGGCGCACAATAATTTAAAAATTAAAAAAATCCCCGAAATCGTATTTACAATTAATATTGAGTTTTCGAACGGTTTTAGTGCACATACAAGTTTTGAAATTCAGAAGATTATTACAAAAACTATCTAGATTACGTAACATATTAATTTATAGTTGAAAAAACAAAAAATTTCGATTATAATTTTTTTTTCAAAATTTGCATAAAATTGGCATTAATTGTTGAGCAATTTAGTTGTGTCTTATATCAAATTGTAGATAATTTAGTCTAGTTTCACATAATGTTGTTTAAAATTAATTTCGAGTAATAGTTTATGAGAAAATTTGAAAAAACAAAAAATTTCAATTTTAAAAAATTTTCAAAATTTGTTTAAAATTTGCATTAATTTTTGAGTAATTTAGTTGTATCTTATATCAAATTGTAGATAATTTCGTCTAGATTTACACGATGTTGGTTAAAATTAGTTTCGGGTAATAATTTTTGAGAAAAATTGAAAAAACAAAAAAAAAACGATTTTCAATTTTTTTCAAAATTTACTTAAAATTGGCATTAATTGTGGAGTAATCTCGTTGTGTCTTATATCAAATTGTAGATAATTAGGTCTAGTTTCACACGATGTGGCTTAAAATTGGTTTTGAGTAACAGTTTTTGAGAAAATTTGAAAAAACAAAAAGTTTCAATTTTCAAATTTTTTCTAAATTTGCTTAAAATTGGCATTAATTATTGAGTAATTGACTTCTGTCTTAAATCAAATTGTAGATAATTTAGTCTAGTTTCACACGATGTTGCTTAAAATATGTTTCGAGTAATAGTTTTTGAGAAAAATTGAAAAAACAAAAAATTTCAATTTTTTAAATTTCTCAAAATTTGCTAAAAACTTTTAATTTGGTACAAGTTTGCTAAATATTATTAGTTTGTTTATACGACTAGCTGAGTTATATAAGTTTTAGTAAAAATCTAATTCTTAAGTAGATATTCAAGTTTGCATGGCTGTAACTAGAAAACTATTTTAGTTACGGTATTCTAGTTTTCAGTATACTATATATACTAGATATATATATACTAGATAACTCAGTTTACTATAAGTTTCCTAAATCTTATTAGTTTGCCTACACTACTATCTGACTTATATAAGTTTTAGTATAAGTCTACCTATTAAGTAGATATTCAAGTTTGCAAGGCTGTAACTAGAAAACTATTTTAGTTACGGTATTCTATTTTCTAGTATATGCTAGACAATTTTGTTTGATATAAGTTTGCTGAATATTATTAGTATGTATACACGACTAGCTGAGTTATATAATTTTTAGTAAAAATCTAACTAATAAGTGATATTCAAGTTTGCAAGGCCGTACCTCGAAAACTATTTTAGCTACGCAGTTCGAGTTTTCAGTGTCAATAGATAATTTAGTAAACTAATAGAGGAGGTTACATATATATTCCTGTCTGGTTTCTAAGATTAGTTATAACTTAACTTGAATTGTGTTTATTTTGGTTTATAACGTTAGAACTAGGCCTAGTTTTCGGATTTTATTAACTAGTTAACTAATCTTTTAGGGCAGACGACAATGAACCGAGTGACACAAAATACGCGAGGATGGACGGCGAAAACTCACAGTTTAAAGAACGCTTTGCAAGGTTTCTATCAACTACAAACTATAGCTAACAATTCAACCACTAACTAAACTAGTTAAACTAATTAAACTAATTCATCAAAAAACTAATTCATCAAAACAATCCTTCGCACTAAACTTTAACCAAATAACTGTATCAACAAATTGCCAACGAAGTCTTATTTTGACCTAGTTTTCTTTTGTTTTCCTTGCGAAATACTGTAGGGAGAACCATTGCGAAATCGAACGAAGACGCAGAAACAAAATGACCGCTTACATCAGCGAGTTATCCGACATGATGTCCACTTGCAGCTCACTGGCTAGGAAGCCCGACAAGCTAACTATTCTTCGGATGGCCGTAGCTCACATGAAAGCACTACGAGGTAGATAATACAACTAAATTATAGCTGAGAGCTACGCTTTAATTTGATGTATCTTATGTTAATCTAGCTTAAGCTTTAGTGGAGATATTAAGTTTTGATTATGAAGTATTAAGACCTCACTTCGAGTCCAGTTAATATATAGATTATCTAATTTTAAACAATTTGATGTACCGTATGTTAGTCTAGCTTAAGTATTAGAGGAGATATTAAGTTTAGAATATGAATTGATCAGTTTTTTCAGGAACTATAACTTTTACTTTTAACTTTAACTTTTTCACTTTTTTTGCAGGAAATTCAAATCCTGCGACGGGCGGAACGTACAAGTCATCGTCCCTGAGCGACCATGAGCTGAAGCATCTGATTCTAGAAGCGGCTGATGGCTTCCTCTTCGTGGTGTGCTGCGAGACCGGTCGGTTGAATTTTGAAATTTGGAAATTTAGGAGAACTCATAAGAATATCAAATCGTACCAAGTTTCATCCAAATTCGTTGGCCAGTTTGTCGGTAATTGCAAAAGGCACACAAGGATTTACAAATTTCAAAAAATAACCAAAGCCGTATTTACAAAGCTACAATTTTGAAATTGGGAAATTTAGGAGAACTCGTACGCATATCAAATCCTACAAAGTTTCATCCAAATAAGTTAGCTGGTTTGTCCGTAATTGCAAAAATTTAGAAAATTCAAAAATTCCCCAAAAGCGTATTTACAAAGCTACAATTTTGAAACTTGGAAATTTAGGAGAACTCATACGAATATAAAATCATACCAAGTTTCATCCAAATCCGTTTGCTGGTTTGTCCGTGAATACAAAAGGCGAACAATAATTTAAAGTTTAAAAATCTACCTAAGCCGTATTTACAAAGCTACAATTTTGAAATTCGGCAATTTAGGAGAATTCATACGAATATCAAATCGTACCAAGTTTCATCCAAATCCATTGGCTGGTTTGTCCGTAATTGCGAAAGGCGCAAAAAAATTTAGTAGGTAATTTAAAAATGTTGTATTAACAAAGCTATAATTTTAAAATTTCGAAATTTAGGAGACTTTAAAAAAATATGAAGCAAACCCAACTTTCATCAAAATCCGTTGGTTGATTTGTCCGTAATTGCTAAAGGCGCACAATACTTTACAAATTTCAAAAATTCAGCATAGCCGTATTTATAAAGCCACTATTTTGAAATTTGGAAATTAAAGAGATCTCGTACAGATAGCTAATCCTATCAAGTTTTAGCAAAATAAAATGATTAGTTTGTCCGTAATTGCAAAAGACACACAAACATTTAGAAATTTCAAAAATTTCCCAAAAAGGTATTTCAAAAGCTATAACTTTGAAATTTAGAAATTTAGGAGACTTTATAAGAATAGAAAACGGTACCTAGTTTCAACAAAATGCGTTGGTTGGTTTGTCCGTAATTGCAAGAGACGCACAATAATTTACTAGTTAAAAAAATTCTCTAAAGCCGTATTTACAAAGCTATAATTTTGAAATTCAGAAATTTAAGAGTTTAAATTTAACTCATACGAATATCAAATGGCATCAAGTTACATCCAAATTCATCGATTGGTTTGTCCGTAATTGCTAAAGACGCACAAAAATTTAGAAATTTCAAAAATTCCCCAAAAGCGAATTTACAAAGCTATAATATTTAAATTTGGAAATTTAGGAGAACTCATGCGAATATCAAATTATACCAAGTTTTATCCTAAACCGCTGGCTGGTTTGTCCGTGATTGCAAAAGGCGCACAATAATTTAGAATTTCAAAGATCCATCTAAGCCGTATTTACAAAACTACAATTTTGAAATTCGAAAGTTTAGGAGAAATCATACGAATATCAAATAGTACCAAGTTTCAGCCAAATCCATTGGCTGGTTTGTCCGTAAGGCGCGAAAAAATTTAGTAATTTAAAAATTCCCGAAAGTTGTATTTACAGAGCTAAAATTTTTAAATTTGGAAATTTAGGAGACTTTATAAAAATGTTAAACAAAACCAAGTTTCATCAAAATCCGTTTGTTGGTTTGTCCGTAATTGCAAAAGGCGCACGATACTTTACAAATTTCAAAAAATCAGCAAAGCCCTATTTACAAAGCCACTATTTTCAAATTTGGAAATTTAAGAGATCTCGTATAGATAGGTAATCGTACCAAGTTTCAGCAAAATAAAATGATTGCTTTGTCCGTAATTGCAAAAGGTACACAGAAATTTAGAAATTTCAAAAATTTTGCAAAAACGTATTTACAAAGCTATAATTTTGAAATTTGGATATTTAGGAGACATTATAAGAATATCAAATGGTACCTAGTTTCAACACAATCCGTTGGTTGGTTTGTCCGTAATTGCAAGAGACGCACAATAATTTACAAATTTCAAAAATTTGCTGAAGCCGTATTTACAAAGCTACAATTTTGAAATTCGGAAATTTAGGAGAACTTATACGTATACCAAATTGTACCAAGTTTCATCCAAAGCCGTGGGCTGGTTCCTCCGTAATTGCAAAAGGCGCGAAAAAATTAAATATTTCAAAAATTCCCCAAAGTCGTACTTACAAAGTTATAATTTTGAAATTTAGGAGAACTTATAAGAATATCAAACAATAAATGGTTTCATCAAAATCCGTTGGTTGGTTTGCCTGTAATTGACAAGGCGCACAATAATTTCAAAAATTCACAGGATTCAAATCCGGACTTACAAAGCTAACATTTTGAAATTCGGAAATTTAGGAGAACTCACACGAATATAAAATCTTATCAAGTTTCATCTAAATGCGTTAGCTAGTTTGTCCGTAATTGTAAAAGACGCACAGAAATTTTGAAATTTCAAAAATTTTGCAAAGACGTATTTACAAAGCTATAATTTTAAAATTTGGTAATCTAGGAGACCATGTAAAAATAACAAATAATACTAAGTTTTATATAAATCCGCTGGTTGGTTCGTCCGTAATTGTAAAATGATCATAAAAATTTCCGAATTTTTAAAATTCACCAAAGCCGTATTTACAAAGCTACAACGTTCAAAATCGGAAATTTGGAATAAATCAAGTGAATATCAAATAAAACCAACTTTCTTAAAAATACGTTAATTGCATTGTCCTCAATTGCTAAAGACGTATTTACAAAGCTAAATCAAAGTCGTATTTACATAGCTACAATTTTGAAATTTGGATGTTTCGGAGATTTTATAAGAATATCAAATAATAACAAGTTTCATCAAAGGTTTGTATATCTAGCTTTCTCTGTCTAGTCTTGTCTGTCTAGTCTTGTCTGTCTAGTCTTGTCTGTCTAGTCTTGTCTGTCTAGTCTTGTCTGTCTAGTCTTGTCTGTCTAGTCTTGTCTGTCTAGTCTTGTCTGTCTAGTCTTGTCTGTCTAGTCTTGTCTGTCTAGTCTTGTCTGTCTAGTCTTGTCTGTCTAGTCTTGTCTGTCTAGTCTTGTCTGTCTAGTCTTGTCTGTCTAGTCTTGTCTGTCTAGTCTTGTCTGTCTAGTCTTGTCTGTCTAGTCTTGTCTGTCTAGTCTTGTCTGTCTAGTCTTGTCTGTCTAGTCTTGTCTGTCTAGTCTTGTCTGTCTAGTCTTGTCTGTCTAGTCTTGTCTGTCTAGTCTTGTCTGTCTAGTCTTGTCTGTCTAGTCTTGTCTGTCTAGTCTTGTCTGTCTAGTCTTGTCTGTCTAGTCTTGTCTGTCTAGTCTTGTCTGTCTAGTCTTGTCTGTCTAGTCTTGTCTGTCTAGTCTTGTCTGTCTAGTCTTGTCTGTCTAGTCTTGTCTGTCTAGTCTTGTCTGTCTAGTCTTGTCTGTCTAGTCTTGTCTGTCTAGTCTTGTCTGTCTAGTCTTGTCTGTCTAGTCTTGTCTGTCTAGTCTTGTCTGTCTAGTCTTGTCTGTCTAGTCTTGTCTGTCTAGTCTTGTCTGTCTAGTCTTGTCTGTCTAGTCTTGTCTGTCTAGTCTTGTCTGTCTAGTCTTGTCTGTCTAGTCTTGTCTGTCTAGTCTTGTCTGTCTAGTCTTGTCTGTCTAGTCTTGTATGTCTAGTCTTGTCTGTCTAGTCTTGTCTGTCTAGTCTTGTCTGTCTAGTCTTGTCTGTCTAGTCTTGTCTGTCTAGTCTTGTCTGTCTAGTCTTGTCTGTCTAGTCTTGTCTGTCTAGTCTTGTCTGTCTAGTCTTGTCTGTCTAGTCTTGTCTGTCTAGTCTTGTCTGTCTAGTCTTGTCTGTCTAGTCTTGTCTGTCTAGTCTTGTCTGTCTAGTCTTGTCTGTCTAGTCTTGTCTGTCTAGTCTTGTCTGTCTAGTCTTGTCTGTCTAGTCTTGTCTGTCTAGTCTTGTCTGTCTAGTCTTGTCTGTCTAGTCTTGTCTGTCTAGTCTTGTCTGTCTAGTCTTGTCTGTCTAGTCTTGTCTGTCTAGTCTTGTCTGTCTAGTCTTGTCTGTCTAGTCTTGTCTGTCTAGTCTTGTCTGTCTAGCCTTGCTTGTCTAGTCTTCTCTGTCTAGTCTTGTCTGTCTAGTCTTGTCTGTCTAGTCTTGTCTGTCTAGTCTTGTCTGTCTAGTCTCGTCTGTCTAGTCTTGTCTGTCTAGTCTTGTCTGTTTAGTCTTGTCTGTCTAGTCTTGTCTGTCTAGTCTTGTCTGCCTAGTCTTGTCTGTCTAGTCTTGTCTGTCTAGTCTTGTCTGTCTAGTCTTGTCTGTCTAGTCTTGCTTGTCTAGTCTTCTCTGTCTAGTCTTGTCTGTCCAGTCTTGTCTGTCTGGTCTTGTCTGTCTGGTCTTGTCTGTCTAGTCTTGTCTGTCTAGTCTTGTCTGTCTAGTCTTGTCTGTCTAGTCTTCTCTGTCTAGTCTTGTCTGTCTAGTCTTGTCTGTTTAGTCTTGTGTGTCTAGTCTTGTCTGTATAGCCCTGTCTATCTAGTCTTGTCTGTCTAGTCTTGTCTCTCTAGTTCAGCATAGTGTCCAACAGACGGAGTGCTGGCCACATAAGCTACCTATGTAAACTTATGTAAACAGATAAATAAGCTGTCTAGTCTTGTCTGTCTAAGCTTGTATCTGTAGTCTTGACTGTCTAGTATTGTTATTATATTGTCTCTAACAGTCACGTTCTTCTCTAGTCTTTTTGTCGGTCTGTCTAAGAACTGTTTTGTGTTGTTCCTGTGTGCAAACAAAATATGAATGCGGGAAAGTCGGGCAGAAAGAAAAATAGCGCAAAGCCCGAGGAAGAGATAAATATTAAGTTTTCCTCGTGTTATTTCCCCGCTACTCTTTTTATATTGCTCCTGGACTACCCGGCAAACAATACACCACCCACGGGAAGGGAAAAACTGTAAACATTCTAAATAACTCCCCAAACAACCGAGAGAAACGAACGAAAAAATCAACGAAATCTTTAGAACACAAGGAATGAAAATCGCAATGGAATTTGTTACAAGCAAAAGTTTGCTTATGAATTTATTGCTTTGTTCTTTAACAATTATCGTTGAAAATAATTGAGGAATGTAACAAAAATTACTTAAAATTGTGGCGAGATTTCTGGTGCTAAATTTCTTGATGCAATTGAAACTGAAAATATAAAGGCAATGTTAAAAATATTGATGAATTCGAAGATATCGTAATGATAGTGCCCTACTTTCAATTTTATAATGACAATTTTTGCAACATTTTCAAACATAAATTTTAACTGTAATGTTCTTTATTAACCCACTTTTGACCATGGCACACAAGGAGACATTTATTGTACACATATAGTGAGTGTAAAGGTTGGGCAAAAATGGATGAAGTGAAAACTAGTTGCATTTACCGCTGATAACGTAGCTGCTGTATCTTGAGTCAATTGCAAAGTTTCGGCGAACTTGTTCAGCAAAATATCTAATCCTTTCCCGTCTTGTTTCACAAAGTAAAACCGCACACGCGCCCCCCGAGAGCTCAGACGCACTCCCAGTTTGGCCCAATTTCCCACCACAAATCTCCATCGCGATCTAGATCTCACCACCTAATCCACCTGAATGTTCAACAACATCAAATGAAGACTCACAGACTAATCTACAATCGACATTCCCACTCTAATTTTCAATATCTACTCAATCTGTTTCACAATAAATTACTTACAGTTGCCATAATCTACTCACAGTTGTTGTTTATATTTAAACACACTTTGTGTCTAAACCGTAGTTTTTCTCCCCCTATTATTTAATAATTTGCGATGATATGGAGGAGGAATGAAAGTGGAAAATCCAGGGAGAATTTCGTGTTTGCGTAATGGAAACTTGTAATTATAATTATGTTTGTATTAATGGAACACACTCGGAGTTCTACATTTAATAGTCAGGGGTGGAGGAAAAAAGAGTTTCCTCCCTTAAAACTATGCCGGCTCCGACGCGCTAATTTAATTATTATTACTAACCCTAATTCGCTTACCTTACAATAATAATTACTCAGGTTTACCGTAACGTTTCCATTAATACGCAATGTTAGAACAATAATTATACAATGATATTGGATGTAATCGAGTTAGTTTTTTCCGTGGGGTATTAAGATTTCGGGGGAGAGTCATTCAAGTTTCCCTTGCATTTTACCGGGTTGCGAAAGTGTTTTGGAAGGCGATAAAACGTTAATGCCGTTCCGGGGTGAAATTAAAAAGTTAATGGTCTGTTGGTTAATTGGCCCAGTTCCCATTCCGGCCATACAAATTGATAATTCCGAACGGAGATAATTGTCGACATAAGTTCTTACGATTTACGTGTTTTCAAATATTGGTGGAGGCGCCGGGAGGAAAGCACAAAGACTGACTTATTTCAATCGCTTTTAATCCCAAAACGCTATTAGTTTTTCCAAGCAGGAAGAAATTTAAATTAGGTGAACATCTTTTTTGGACATAGACTTCTCTCTAAACTTTGAATGGTCTGGACTTGTACATGGACTAGACGGATTAGACACACTAGGCGCACTAGACGGACTAGGCGGACTAGCCGGACTAGACTGACTGGACGGATTAGATGGACTAGGTGGACTAGACAGACTAGCCGGAATAAACGGACTAGACAGACCAGACAGATCAGACAGACCAGACAGACCAGACAGACCAGACAGACCAGACAGACCAGACAGACCAGACAGACCAGACAGACCAGACAGACCAGACAGACCAGACAGACCAGACAGACCAGACAGACCAGACAGACCAGACAGACCAGACAGACCAGACAGACCAGACAGACCAGACAGACCAGACAGACCAGACACACCAGACAGACCAGACAGACCAGACAGACCAGACAGACCAGACAGACCAGACAGACCAGACAGACCAGACAGACCAGACAGACCAGACAGACCAGACAGACCAGACAGACCAGACAGACCAGACAGACCAGACAGACCAGACAGACCAGACAGACCAGACAGACCAGACAGACCAGACAGACCAGACAGACCAGACAGACCAGACAGACCAGACAGACCAGACAGACCAGACAGACCAGACAGACCAGACAGACCAGACAGACCAGACAGACCAGACAGACCAGACAGACCAGACAGACCAGACAGACCAGACAGACCAGACAGACCAGACAGACCAGACAGACCAGACAGACCAGACAGACCAGACAGACCAGACAGACCAGACAGACCAGACAGACCAGACAGACCAGACAGACCAGACAGACCAGACAGACCAGACAGACCAGACAGACCAGACAGACCAGACAGACCAGACAGACCAGACAGACCAGACAGACCAGACAGACCAGACAGACCAGACAGACCAGACAGACCAGACAGACCAGACAGACCAGACAGACCAGACAGACCAGACAGACCAGACAGACCAGACAGACCAGACAGACCAGACAGACCAGACAGACCAGACAGACCAGACAGACCAGACAGACCAGGCAGACCAGACAGACCAGACAGACCAGACAGACCAGACAGACCAGACAGACCAGACAGACCAGACAGACCAGACAGACCAGACATACCAGACAGACCAGACAGACCAGACAGACCAGACAGACCAGACAGACCAGACAGACCAGACAGACCAGACAGACCAGACAGACCAGACAGACCAGACAGACCAGACAGACCAGACAGACCAGACAGACCAGACAGACCAGACAGACCAGACAGACCAGACAGACCAGACAGACCAGACACACCAGACAGACCAGACAGACCAGACAGACCAGACAGACCAGACAGACCAGACAGACCAGACAGACCAGACAGACCAGACAGACCAGACAGACCAGACAGACCATACAGACCAGACAGACTAGACGGGCTAGACTTACTAGACGGACTAGACTAGACGTTCTAGACAGACTAGACGCACTAGACGGACTTGACAGACTAGACGGACTAGACGTGCTAGTCGGACTAGAGCGACTGGACGGACTAGAGGAACTATAGACGAACTGTAGACAAACATTAGACGAACTATAAACGAACTATAGAGGAACTGTAGACGAACTATTGACTAGCTATAGACGAACCACAGACGCACTATTCACGAACTATAGATGAACTATAGGCAAACTATAAATGAACTATAGACAAACTATAGACGAACTGTAGACGAACTATAGACGAACTATAGACGAACAATAGAAGAACTATAGAAGAACTATAGACGAACTATAGACGAACTGTAAACGATCTATACATGAATTATAGAACTATAAACGAACTATAGACGAACTATAGAAGAACTATAGACGAACTATAGACGAACTATAGATGAACTATAGATGAACTATAGACGAACTATAGGCGAACTATAGAGGAACTATAGACGAACTATAGACAAACTATAGAAGAACTATAGAAGAACTATAGACGAACTATAGACGAACTATAGACGGACTATAGACAAACTATAGACGAACTATAGACGAACTATAGGCGAACTATACACGAATTGTAGACAAACTATAAACAAACTATAGACAAACTTTGGACGGACAAGACGAATTAGACGGACTAGTGTCTAGTCCGTCTAATTCGTTTTGTCTATCTATAGTTCGTCTATTGTTCGTCTATAGTTCGTCTATAGTTCGTCTAGTTCGTCTAGTCCGTCTAGTCACTAGACGGACTAGACGAAGTAGACGAACTATAGACGAACTATGGACGAACTATAGTCGGACTAGACGAATTAGACGAACTAGACAGACTAGATGAACTAGACGAACAATAGACGAACTATAGACGAACTAAAGACGAACTATAGATGGACTAGACGAATTAGACGAACTAGACACACTAGACGAACTAGACGAACTATAGACGAACTATAGACGGACTAGACGAATTAGACGAACTAGACAGACTAGACGAACTAGACGAACTATAGACGAACTATAGACGAACCATAGATGAACTATAGACGAACTATACACGGACAAGACGAATTAAACGGACTAGACGGACTAGACGAACTTTAGACGAACTATAGACGGACAAGACGAATTAGACGGACTAGACGAACTAGACGGACAAGAATGACTGGAGGGACTAGATGGACTAGACATACTAAACATACTATACTAGGCGGACTAGACCAACTCGACAGACTTTTTTTTTCAACAATTTTTCACATTTTTTTAACAATTCTTCACATGTATGTGTTGAAGCGCAATTTCTTATATCCAATTTTTTTGACAGATTTAACGCGTTATTTAAAAGCGACAGGAAGCCGTCAGCCGTCAGTTTTGACAACCTTGCACTGTCATTTCTAAAAACCATTTCCCAAAGTGTCACTTTTCTGGCATGCAGTGTTTTATGTATGTTTTGTTTTAATTTGGCACTAAAAGATAGAACAATTTTGACAATAAACACCATGAAATCTCATATTTCATATTTTTGACATTAATAACTGAGAACTATCATAATATCAACACTAATCGCAGGTTTAGTTTCAAAAATTTCGTGGTTTTGACATTTATAACAAAAACTATCACAGTTTTTACATCAACAATCAAAATCTGTCATAAATTCGACATCAATAACGAAAAACTGTCATAATTTTGACCTCAATAACCAAAAAATGTCAAAATTTTGATATTAAAAACCGTCATAATATTGACACCAATAAACCAAAAGAGACATAATTTTGACACCAATAAACCAAAACTGTCATAATTTTGACACCAATAATCAAAACCAATCATAATTTTGCCAACATGGACAGAACTGTAGACGAACTATAGACGAACTATGGACAAACCATAGACGAACTATAGACGAACTATAGAAGAACTATAGACGAACTATAAACGAACACTAGACGAACTATAGACGCACTATAGACGAACTATAGACGAACTAAGGAAGAACTATAGACGAACTATATACGAACTATAGGCGAACTGTAGACGAACTGCAGACGAACTATAGACGTACTATAGACGGACTAGACGAATTAGACGGATTAGACGGACTAGAGTAAGTGGACGAACTAGACATACTAAATAGACTATCTTAGGCGGACTAGACCAACTGGACAGATTTTTTTTCAACAATTTTTTTGAATAATTTTTTACATTTATGTGTTTAAGAACAATTTCTTTTATCATATTTTTTTGACAGATTCAACGCGTTCTTTTAAAGCGACAGAAAGCTGTCAAACGTCAGTTTTGACAACCTTGCTCTGTCATTTCTGAAAACCTTTTCCCAAAGTGTCACTTTTCTGACATGCAGTGTTTTATTTATAACTTTGGCATTAAGAGGGAGCATAATTTTGACAATAAACACCATGAAATCTGTCATATTTTTGACATTAATAACTGAAAACTATCATAATTTTAACAGTAATCGCAGGAAATTTTCATGGTTTTGACATTTATAACAAAAACTATCACAATTTTTACATCAATAATCAAAATCTGTCATAATTTTGACAACAATGACGAAAACCTGTCATAATTTTGACATCAATAACCAAAAAATATCATAATTTTGAGATTAAAAACAGTCATAATATTGACATCAATAAACCAAAACTGTCATAATTTTGACATCAATAAACCAAAACTGTCTTAATTTTGACATAAAAAATCAAAAACAATCATAATTTTAAGACAAGACGTTCTAGACGGACTAGACGCACTAGACGGACTAGATGTGCTAGACGGACTAGAGCGACTGAAAACACAAGAGGAACTATAGACGAACTATAGACAAACATTAGACGAACTATAAGCGAACTGTAGACGAACTATAGACGAACTGTAGAAGAACTATAGACGAACTATTGCAGAACTATAGACGAACTATAGAAGAACTATAGACGAACTATAGAAGAACTATAGACGAACTATAGATGAACTATAGACGAACTATAGACGAACTATCGACGAACTATAGACGAACTATAGGCGAACTATAGGCGAACTATAGACGAACTAAAGAAGAACTATAGACGAACTATAGACGAACTATAGATGAACTATAGACGAACTATAGACGAACTATTGACGAACTATAGACGAACTATAGAGGAACTATAGACGAACTATAGACGAACTATAGACGAACTATAGATGCACTATAGACGAACTATAGACGAACTATCGACGAAATATAGACGAACTATAGACGAACTATAGAGGAACTATAGAAGAACTATAGACGAACTATAGACGAACCATAGATGAACTATAGACGAACTATAGACGAACTATCGACGAACTATAGACGAACTATAGACGAACTATAGAAGAACTATAGACGAACTATAGACGAACTATAGACGAACAATAGACAACTAGAGACGCACTATAGACTAACTATAGACGAGCTATATAAGAACTATAGCTGAACTATGGACGAACTATAGGCGAACTATAGACGAACTACAGACGAACTATAGACGAACTAGACGAATTAGACGGCCTAGACGGACTAGACCGACTGAGCGGACTAGACATACTAAATAGACTATACTAGGCGTACTAGATCGACTGGAGAGACCTATTTTTTCAACAATTTTTGGAACAATTCTTCACATTTATTTGTTTAAGAGCAATTTCTTATATCATTTTTTTTTGACAGATTTGACGCGTTATTTTAAAGAGACAGAAAATTGTCAAACGTCAGTTTTGACAACCTTGCACTGTCATTTCTGAATACCTTTTCCCAAAGTGTCATTTTTCTGACATGCAGTGTTTTATTTATGTTTTGCTTTAATTTTCGCACCGAGAGCATAATTTTGACAATAAAAACCATGAAGTCTGTCATATTTTTGATATTAATAACTGAGAACTATCATAAATTTAAAATTAATCGCATAAAATTTTCGTGACAGTTATAACTATAGAAGAACTATAGACGAACTATAGACGAACTATAGGCGAACTGTAGGCGAACTACATACGAACTATAGATGGACTAGACGAATTAGGCGGACAAGACGAACTAGACTGACTGGACGGACTAGATATACTAAACAGACTATGCTAGGCGGACTAGACCGACTGGACAGACTTTTTTCTTTCCACAATTTTTGACATTTTTTTTTAATAATTCTTCGTATATTTGTTTAAGAGCAATTTCTTGTATCAAATTTTTTTGAAAGATTTAACGCGTTATTTTATAGCGACAGAAAGCTGTCAAACGTCAACTTTGACAACCTTGCACTGTCATTTCTGACAACCTTATCCAAAAGTATCACTTTTCTGACATGTAGTGTTATATTTATGTTTTGCTATAATTTTGACATTAACAGAGAGCATAATTTTGACAACAAATATCATGAAATCTGTCATATTTTTAACATTAACAGAGAGCATAATTCTGACAATAAAAAAACATAAAATTATGCTCTCTGTTAATGCCAAAATAAGACAAATTGTAAGGTTTTTATTGTCAAAATTATGCTCTCTGTTAATGTCATAAATAAGACAGATTTCTTATTTATGACATTAACATAGAGCATAATTTTGACAATAAAAACCTTAAAATTTGGCTTATTTCGGCATTAACAGAGAGCATAATTTTGACAATAAAAACTATGAAATTTGTCATATTTGATTGACAATTAACAGAGAGCATAATTTTGATAATAAAACTCGTAAAATCTGTTAAATTTCTGACATTAACAGAGAGCATAATTTTGACAATAATAACCATGAAATCTGTCAACTTTTTTACATTATCAAAGAGCATAATTTTGACAATAAAAACCGTGAATTCAGTCATATTTTTGACATTAAGAGAGAGCATAATTTTGACATTAAAAACCATGAAATCTGTCATATTTTGACATTTAACAGAGAGCATAATTTTGACAATAAAACCATGAAATCTCTCATATTTTTGACATCAATAGAGAGCATAATTTTGAAAATAAAAACCACAAAATCTGTAATATTTTTGACATTAACAGAGAGCATAATTTTTGCAATTAAAACCATGAAATCTGTCATATTGGTTTGAAAATTAACAGAAAGCATAATTTTGACAATAAAAACCATGAAATCTGTCATATTTTTGACATTTAACAGAAAGCATAATTTTGACAATAAAAACCATGATATCTGTCATATTTGTTTGACAATTAACAAAGAGCATAATTTGGACAATAAAAACCATGAAATCTGTCCTATTTTTGACATTAACAGAGAGCATAATTTTGAAAAGAAAAACCATGAAATCTGTTATATTTCTGACATTAACAGAGAGCATAATTTTGACAATTAAAACCATGAAACCTTTTATATTTTTGACATTATCATAGATCATAATTTTGACAATAAAAACCATGAAATCTGTCATATTATGACATTAACAGAGAGTATAATTTTGATAATAAAAACCATGAAATCTGTCATTTTTGTGACATTAATAATGGAGAACTATCATAGTTTGAATATTAATCACAGAAAATTTTCACGTTTTTGACATTTATAACTAAAATTATCACAATTTTGATACCAATAATCAAAAGCTGTCATAATTTTGGCATCAATAACGAAAAACTCATAATTTTGAAATTAATTACCAAAAACTACCATAATTTTGAGATTAAAAAATGTCATCATTTTGACATCAATAAACAAAAACTGTCATAATAATCAAAATCAAGCAGAATGTTGAACACAGAAAACTGTTATAATTTTGAGATAATTGACAACAAAAGACTGTCATAATTTGAAGAATAACATAAAAATAGTCATAATTTTAACGACAATAACATACAAATTTTCACAATTTTGACATTAATAACCGAAAATTAAAAACCCCAATACTGTCAAACTTGTGAAATGGAATTAAAATTTGTGAAAGCTGACGTGATTTAGACAAGCAACAGAGTAAATGTCACGATTTTTACAAATAAAACGACGACACAAACTTCTTAACCGATCTTAAAGTTTTAGCCCAAGCCAGAAACACCTTGTATGACATTTAATCCCTTAACATACAATGATGTCTCTAAGACGTCATGTATATGTGATAAGATCACATGTATATGGATACGGCAACACGCATTTTATTCGTATGTCAAGGGGTTAATGCATCGCACAGTCATACGGATTGAGAATCAACGTGGATAAGACCAAAGTGCTTACAACGGATCGATCGGAAGCTAGAGTTTACCTCGATGGAACTCGAATTAAGCAGGTACCACAGTTCAACTATTTAAGATCATTGCTCACGTAGAAGGAAGTCATAGCTCAAGGGGAAGGAACTCCTATGGAGAAAATGATCACCGAAGTCGACATTCTTGAAACACAATCTAAATAACCAGCGGCTGACCACAACCGAAGCAAGAACCATCGCAACCGCTCAACTAGCATGTAATCGTGTCATCATAAATATGGACATTTGCTCAAGCTGGACTTCAACAAACCTTCCAAATGCAATACTTGAGACATATTCTCCGCGAGCGCCTCCGAAATGACGCAAAGAAATGTATTCATATTAGTCGCTGTATATAGAACAGCAATGCTAGTCTAGCTAGATAAAAGAGATTTTTGCAAATTTTTTTGTTAAATTCGAGATTAGTTTGTTGCAAGTTATTTATTACCATAAGTTATTGTTGTGGGAAGAAGGTTGATGGCAAAGTTGTGAAATGAATATGAGAAATGCGCTGAGAAACTTTGCGAGTTTTCGTTCTGCTGACGTTGGTTTGCTACTCCGGCCCGGGAAAAGATTGATGCACGTTACGAGTATTGTGCAGTAAAACTGAATGAAATCAGATTGTATTAAGACAATAAAAACGGAGCGAGCGCGCGTTTAGCCGTTCGCTATTGCCGCATCCATATTCACTGGCTGCTGAAGAAAACTTGCGAGGATTCAGACGTTAAAGTTAAAAGCCGAAATTCCCGTGTGCAAGACTCTCAAACTTAATGACCCTCCTAATCGCACTCAGTTACCATATACACTGATTACACGCCGAATGCCCTGCAACCGAATTAAGTTTTTAGCACTTATCGATAGTTATTGCCGCTATCGACTCGCAACTTTACTACCTCCTCATCTAACACCGAAGATTGTTACTGCACCTAAACACTGTTTCTCCCGCTAAACTTTAAGGTAATCCTCGCGACATAAAAACCAAAAGCTTTGTAAAGAACAAGCAAACTATCCACTAATATTACATCCAATCACGAAACCTATTCAGTCTCTTTCCTTTCGTTTTATCTCCTCTAACTAGTTTTTTAATCTAAACTGTTTGTATTGTTCCGGCAACAATCCGCTTGCATCTAGTTGGGACTAGAACTGGGTCAAACATGTTTACGATTCTAAATGCGTCGATGAATATTAAATCTTGATACTAATACTAGCTAGAATTCAATTAGCATGTTATTAATCCAGTCTATTAAATCTATTAATCAATCTGGTAAATATTAAAATGTTATGATAAACAATTCGCATGTAGTTACTATTAATTAGCATGCAGACCGGAATTATGTTGGAATGCAAATATAGTATATATAGATTCTTCTTCTCTCAGTGCCTATCCAGTTCGGATGTTGGCGATCTTGACGGCTATTCTTGTCTTGTTGTAGCGACGCGGAATAGTTCAGCTGAAGACATATTCAACCAGCATCTAAGGTTTTCAAACCAAGATATTCGCCTTCTTCCAGGACCTATTTTTCCAAGTCCAAGATATTCTCAAGATCCGTCTATAAAGCCACAATTCAAAGGCCTCTCGTTGCTTCTCTGTGTTTTTATTGAAGCTCCATGTCTCTACACCAAATGGGAGGCCAGAATATACATAGCAGTGCAAAAGTGTGATTTCCGTTCTTAGAGTTAAGTTGCGGGCACGGAAGAGCCTGCACGCTTGCATTTTCTTGTGTATATGCAGAACATGCCGGCGGCCCCTAGTAACATTGTCCCACCATACAGTGGCCAATCATTGTAAAACCAAGATATTGCAAGGTCCAATATATTCTCAAGAATCCGTCTATACAGCCACAATTCAAAGACCTCTCGCTTCCTCTGTGTTTTTATTGAAGGTCCATGTCTCCAGACAAAATTGGAGGACAGAATGTACATAGCAGTGCAAAAGTCTGATTTCTGTTCTTAGAGTTAGGTCGGGGGGCACGGAAGGAGAATAGAAATATATGCAGAACATGCCGTCGCCCCCTAGTAACATTGTCCCACCAGACAGTGGCCAATCCTTCCACCACCGGAAACCAGCGGACACGAAGAAGAAGAAGAGTTAGGTTGTGGCTTTTGAAAACACCACTGAAATACATTTCTTGCTTTCCACATACGAATCTTGATTTTCTGCGAATTATCCCAAGTTACGTTTATTATAGTTCCAAGATACGGATATTGTACTACCCTTTCTATATTTCTTTGGTTTATATAGATAGAGAGTGTAGCTTACACTCTAGCGGGTAGAAAGCAGTTTGAATGTATTTATATGTTATATAGATAGATTCTCCTGTCTATATAGATATAGATAGTGACTTAACTGATTGAGATCTTAAATCATTTAGAAGATTCATATTCAAGATATTTTGAAATCTAAACGTGAAGCCCAACATTGAGTCCTGTTTAACGAGTTTGTGTGTCTAGATCTGTCTGATAAGCCTACGTAGTTATTAAATTGTAGCTTACAGTTTTGCTGAAACTTGCTTGAAACTAGCTTGGAGTGGATAAGAATGGTTTGCAAGGTGGTTGCTCATGTAGAGCTTGATTAAGCTCATGCAGATTTAGACGAAAATGTGTAACTTTATTGAAGTGAAACAAGTTTCAAAAAAATTGGCAAACTTAAAAACTAAAATTATTTTTTTATGACTAATACGCGAAAAGTACCTTTTGACACACATTTTTCAATACGGGAAATGCCACTTCTCGTTGTATTTCCACAGAACCTGGATAACGCACGCAAATATTCGCTAGGTTACATTTAAAAAAAAACAAAGAAATAAATAAACAATCAAGACCTCGATATTAAAAAAGTCACGTGAAAGAAAAAAAAAATTCATTACAAAATAATAATAAAAATTAAAGAAAACGTTTTAAACTGAGTGTCATTCACCCAATTTCGCTCTCGCGTCAAATTGGAAACTTTTCGCCCTAGTTACAAAATATACTTTTTTATGTGTTGTGTACCGTAAACTATCATTTGATCATTTGTAAGCCAGAGTGCACAATGGCGTTAGTCATAAGAGTCTAGTCAGGTGGTGCGCAGCCTTGGCTCTGTTTCCAGCCATCAAGGCGTTAAGTTGTCCTACTCACTGCTATTCAGCTTTAATATACGACCCATAGCTATTGTGAGTCATATATTTAAAGCTATTGTGAGTCGTAAAATTATTTAAATATCTCTCCCCTGGACGCCCACTTGTCCACCTCAATAGCGAGTAAGAGAAGAGAGAGTAATATCTCAATGTTTATGTCAATCGATTCAAAAGTCTAATTCGAGAAACCATAAGCAGTCCAAAAGCAAGGAAGCCTTAGGGAAGAGTCCATTTAGACTTGTATGACTGGCATGGAAATCGTTATTTAACCCTTAACCACCTGCCATACGTCTCACTGCTACTTTGGGTCTGAGAAACGTATGTCAGCTGGTTAGGTGTTAATAATGTGTGATGCGTATTCAAATGGGGGTAGATTGGTAGATTGCTTTGTAATGTCATCAACAAACTTTTCCGTCTTAAAATCGATATTAGACGAAGTAATGTCGCGTTTTGCATACCCTTATTCTATTGTTTTTTATGACGATCCTCCACTTTCATCGTTCTCATATAAAGAATATGGTGAAAGTAAAGGCGGCTACACACGACGACAGCTCGAAGACCGGATAAGTGAACGTTAACCCAAAGATAGCTAAACCGAAAAGTGCTAAGACGTCGTCGTCAGTCAAAGCCATGATGACAACTGACAATTATTTCAAAATCGCCTGGGGGTTTGGAGGGTCGTCAGTCCATCCGACAACCCGACTGTTCGTGGAACGTGTGTAGCCGCCTTTGAAAATCACATTGTTATTTACAACGGCGTTTAATGGGAGTCTAATGGGTTGGTCGAAACGTTCAAAAATTTGCTAGTCACAAAATCGCTGATATCAGAAGGTTGAGAACGCCTTGATATTCAGCAACGTCTTACACATTGTCTATTCATCACTAATCATCCATCACTCATCATCATCATTGTCTGTCCATCGTCAGTAACATGCGCTCGCATATGAATATAATCTGTTGTCTTATGTTCCTATCCTTTTGTCATTAATGTCTAAAAATGTCCAATAAATATAAAGTAAACGTTATTATAGGGTAAGATCGTTTATTTGCAACATAAGTTTATATTCTGAAAAGTTTCGGAAAAAAAAAATTAATTTTGCTAATTTGCTAAAAAAAAGTTCTGTTCGGATTAAAACCAACTCCAGTTGGAACAAACTTGAACAAATTTTCGCGAGTCTTTCAAACGAAATGTTTGCAAAATATCTATCAAATATTGCTTTATCTAGACTAGGATAAACTTGTCACAAATTAATTTTTGCAAAACGTTTCGCAAATCTTCTTTTAGATCAAGTCAAAACTAATCAAAACTATACAAGATTTTGCTAAATATTTCGCAAATCTTTACTGTTCGCTCGCACAGGCCCCTCCAAACTAAACAAATTTTTGCATACAGACGAAATATAGCGTCAATAAGTAAATATATTCAACCTGTTCGAAGCTTTATAACATTAAGTCTTATTAAGATTATGAACAAATCAAATGTTCAAACAACTACCTGACAACAACCTTCCTGGCTAATCACATATGATGTTGAAATTATACTACAGACATTTGCATGTTATTACTTCTTCGTAATGGTGCTACAGGCCTAGTAGGACCTAGAGCTCCTCCCACAGCATGTCCTCCCACAGCTGATATATTAAAGCTGAATAGCAGTTAGTAGGACAACTTAACGCCTTGATGGCTGGAAACAGAGCCAAGGCTGCGCACCACCTGACTAGACTCTTATGACTAACGCCATTGTGCACTCTGGATTACAAATGATCAAATAATAGTTTACGGTACACAACACATAAAAAAGTATATTGTGTAACTAGGGCGAAAAGTTTCCAATTTGACGCGAGAGCGAAATTGGGTGAATGACACTCAGTTTAAAACGTTTTCTTTAATTTTTATTATTATTTTGTAATGAATTTTTTTTTTCTTTCACGTGACTTTTTTAATATCGAGGTCTTGATTGTTTATTTATTTATTTGTTTTTTTTTTAATGTAACCTAGCGAATATTTGCGTGCGTTATCCAGGTTATGTGGAAATACAACGAGAAGTGGCATTTCCCGTATTGAAAAACGTGTGTCAAAAAGTACTTTTCGCGCATTAGTGATTAAAATATAATTTTCGGTTTCAAGTTTGCCAATTTTTTTGAAACTTGTTTCACTTGAATAAAGTTACACATTTTCGTCTAAATCTACATGAGCTTAATCAAGCTCTACATGAGCAACCACCTTGCAAACCATTCTGATCCACTCCAAGCTAGTTTCAAGCAAGTTTCAGCAAAACTGTAAGCTACAATTTAATAACTACGTAGGCTTATCAGACAGATCTAGACACAAAAACTCGTTAAACAGGACTCAATGTTGGGCTTCACGTTTAGATTTCAAAATATCTTGAATATGAATCTTCTAAATGATTTAAGATCTCAATCAGTTAAGTCACTATGTATATCTATATAGACAGGAGAATCTATCTATATAACATATAAATACATTCAAACTGCTTTCTACCCGCTAGAGTGTAAGCTACACTCTCTATCTATATAAACCAAAGAAATATAGAAAGGGTAGTACAATATCCGTATCTTGTAACTATAATAAACGAAACTTGGGATAATTCGCAGAAAATCAAGATTCGTATGTGGAAAGCAAGAAATGTATTTCAGTGGTGTTTTCAAAAGCCACAACCTAACTCTTCTTCTTCTTCGTGTCCGCTGGTTTCCGGTTGTGGAAGGATTGGCCACTGTCTGGTGGGACAATGTTACTAGGGGGCGCCGGCATGTTCTGCATATATTTCTATTCTCCTTCCGTGCCCCCCGACCTAACTCTAAGAACAGAAATCAGACTTTTGTCCCAGAAATCAGACTTTTGTATTACTAGTCCTTGTAAATTTCTTTATTATAAATTAGAATAGACTTACATCAGCTTGAACACCTCGTGGCTATTCACTTAATTTAAATTGAAACAAATGATTTTTATGAATTTGATTCAAACGATGTTATTTGTCTAGTGCGGTTAGTGACATGAAAATGTACTGGGACTAGCAATAACATGCACATGTCTGTTGTGATATTATCCAGGAAATAGTTGTTACAACAAGAGGTTTGTGCTTAACAAGACTTAATATTATAGAGCTACGAACACGTTGAATCTATTTATATATACAAGCTATTGTTTGTCTTTAATAGGTTTGTATGATATTATCCATAATTATTATGGTTTCACCAATTTTAATTTTTTTGCATATTTCGCAATCTTTTAAAACAAGTCAAATTTCGCAAACTGGCTTATACTAAACCAAATTTCGCAAACTAGCTTTAGACTAAGTCAAACTTTGAAAAATTAAACAAATCTTCGCAAAATATTTCACAAATTTTGCACTGGACTGAGAATAACTTTACAAAACTAGTTTCTGTTAAATATTTCGCAAATCTTGTATTAGCCTAAAGTTTCGCACAAAAAAATGGCAAATCGCGCTTCGGACTGAATCAAAGTAATCTAAACTAAAATATAAACAAATCTCATATTGAAACAACTGCTTCCTGGCTAATATCACACAGGATAGTCAACAGAGATTTGTATGTTATTACTAGTCCCAGTTCATGATTCATGACTGAATCAAAGTAATCTAAGGTAAATAAGTTTGTCAAAAATATATCGCAAATCTTATTTTGGATTTAAGACCAAATTTATTGAAACAAGTCTTAGACTAAAACAAACTTTCAGAATTCCACGAGAAGTTTCGCGAGTGTTTTAAACAATATTTGTGCAAAACTTTTATTAAATTTTGCTTTATTTAGACTAAGACAAACTTATAGCAAATATAGTGTTTTCGCAAATCTTCTTTTAGATCAAGTCAAAACTAACCAAAGCTATACAAGATCTTGCAAAATGTTTGGCAAATATTTGTTGTTAACTCGGACAAACTTATAAAGACAAAAAAAATGTTGCATTATCGCAATTTTTTTTTGATCAAATTTCGCAAACTGGCGGCTTTAGACAAACTTTTAAAAACTAAACAAATTTTCGTAAAAAAATTCCCAAATCATGCACTGGACTTAGAAGAACCTCACAAAACTAGTTTCTGTTAAATATTTTGCAAATCTTGCATTAGCCTAAGTTTTCGCACAAAACATTAGCAAATCGCGCTTCGGACTGAACCAAAGTAATCTAAATCAGTTTGTGAAAAACATTTCGCAAGTCTTATTTTGGATTTAAGACCAAATTTATTGAAACAAGTCTTAGAATTCAACAAATTTTCGCGAGTGTTTTAAACAATAACTGCGCAAAATATTTATGAAATTTTCAAAGAATACTTTTTTTGTAGACAGCGACGTCCTACATACGGAGATTCTGGTTATAATTTTCTATTTTGAGACCATGACGAGATATTTGCAAAAAATCTTTGAAGCAAAAATAATTCGCCACGGCACCCCCGTTGGAGTAGGAGCGTTGAAACTTGGTCAGCGAGTACTTCTTGACAACCCACATTCAGAACAACTTTCATTGAAATCTATGAATGATTAATACATTTTTTCGCAATTTTTGAATATTTTGAATTTGTCGGATTCGGCTTTGGTTGGAATTCGTGATTGATTTGTGATGATCGTGATGATTCGATGAATGTTTGGATTCATTTAAAAAGGTATTTTAGTAAGCTTCCCGCAACGTGGAACAATAATGTTTGTGGAACACAACTTTGTAGAGAATTAATCAATCTTTGATATAGCTTTGTTAATTTGTAAAAATATTTTATCTGGCGGCGGTCGCCGAACCTTAAACTCAGACTTTAACAGAAAGAAATACAATCAAATAACTATAAATTGAAAACTGCAACAGATATATTGAAATTTCTTTCAGTTCTATATAGATTATACATTTTGCTATTGAAATTGACGTTTTGGTGTCTTCGTAGACAATAGCCTTGACACAGGATTTTTTTTAATGGCAAAAATGTATTTGAAATTCTTCAAGTCTTTTTTCTGTCCATCTTTCCGAATTCTACTAAACTTGTCTTTAACACCATTCGATAGAGCAGATTTTCATCTAAACATTTCAACTTCAGAGAAGGGTAAAAAATTGTGTATTTTATATTTTTTACATTTGTGACTAAACCGAACGATTTTATAAAATTTGCAAAGAATACTTTTTTGTAAACGCCGGCGTCCTACATACGGAGATCTGGGTCTCAATTTTTTATTTTGAGGCGTAGACGAGATATTTGCAAAAAACCTTTGAAGCAAAAATAATTCACTACGTCGCTCCCATTGGAGGTGTAGCTTTTAAAATTGGTCAGAGGGTACTTCTGGTGGATACCCATATTCACTAAAACTTTCATCGAAATCTATAAAAGGTTAATAGATTTGCTCGTAATTTTTAAATATTTTGAAATTTTCGAGATCGGTTTTGGTTGGAAATCGTGATTTTTTTAACTGCATTTGTTAAAAAAAAATATTTTAGTAAGTTTCACACTACATGGAACAGTCAAATTTTACACATTTGTAAAGAAAGGACCATTCTTTCAAATTCACTTGTGTATTTTGCACAAAACTTGATATGGCGGCAACCGCCGCTCCTCAAATTCATAGCGGCCCAAATGGTAAGATATTTAAATAACTATATTTTGAAAACTGCAACAGATATGTTAAAAAAAATTCAGTTCTAGATAGCACATGCATTTGTCCATTGAAATTGACGTGGCAAAATGAAGCAAAATTTCTATCAAATTGTGCTTTATTTAGACTAGAGCTCTGCGAAAACTTGCTCTGCTCGACGAAAGCTGGAATACTTCACTCTCAGAAACTAAGAATACAGACTTCTCAAATTAATAATGGAAGGAAGGATCGAAGGCACGAGAGGACCCGGGAGAATATCGAGGCTAAAGAATTTGCAAAAAGGCTATGGTGAGACTACGACAAGTCTCTTTACAAAAGCGAACGACATCGATCGAAAGCATAGATAGCGCTAATGATTGCCAACGTTTGAAGAGAACATGGCACTGAAAGAGGGAGACTAGAACAAACTTATCGCAATTAAAGCCATTGCAATTTTTTTGGCAAGTGTTCTAATCGACAAAATCAAGTAATTTGCAAGTAAATAGGCTTGCAAAATGTTTCTATCTTTATTGCGGCAAATAAAAATAAATATTTATAGAAAGCAAAAGGCTATCGACCATTAGGTCGCTCTGTCCTCGCCAAACAAGTTTTTATAGTTTTAATCAAAAGTGGATTAGGTTTTTGAAAATATTTCGCAAATTTTTCAACTCGGGCAAAATTAGCAAAACCAAACAATTTTTTGCAAAATGTTTCACAAATTTTTGAAAGAAAGTTAAATTTTGCAAATCTTTCTTCAGACTAAGACAACTTTTTCAAAACTTAAAAACTTGCGAAAATATTTCGCAAATTTTTGAGAGAAAGTCAAATTTCGCAAATCTTTCTTCAGACTAAGCCAAATCTTTCAAAACTTAAAAACTTGAGAAAATACTTCGCAAATTTTTGAGAGATATTCAAATTTCGCAAATCGCCAAACTTTTCAAAACTTAAAAACTTGCGAAAATATTTTACAAGACTTCCTTTGGACCAAATTTTTTAAAGCAAAACAATTTTTGCAAACATTTCGCAAAAAACACAAAAACTGTGTAAAATCTAAATATAACTTTTTTTGCAAAAAAAAGTTTGCAATATTTCAATACTTTTCATTATATTGTCTTTATAGAATTTTTTTTTGCAAACCTCCAACCGCGTTGTCCATTTAAACCCATGTAAATTGAAAAACGAAATTCAGAGAAGGAAAAAATTTTAGCATTTCATATTTTTTACATTTGTGACTAAACCGAACGATTTTACAATATTTGCAAAGAATAGTTTTTTGTAGAAAACGACATCCTACATACAGCGATCCAACCTATAACTTCCTATTTTAAGATGTTGACGAGATATTTGCAAAATACCTTTGAAGCAAAAATTCGCTACTCCACCCCCGTTGGAGGCGGAACGTTGAAATTTGGTGAAGACTTCCTATCGACCAAATTTATTTAAACAAAACAAGTTTTGCAAACATATCGCAAAAAAAAACTGGGTCAAATTCAAAAATAATTTTGTTTGAAATATTTCATTAGTTTTCATTATATTGTCTTAATAGACCATATTCATATATAGACTACACCGTCTTTGGAACGAAATTAGCAAAGGCGAGGCGAGCAAACACAATGCGGGCCGAGTAACCTCTCCACACTCTCGCGCCTCGCTCAACTTCGTGCTACTTATATAGTGATAGCGATAGTGTGGAGCAAGCATTATTTAGACTAAGTTTTTGCACAAAAATTTGTTTGCAAATTTTGCTTCAGGCTAAGTCAAAGTAATCAAAAATAAACAAGTTTGAGAAAAATATTTCAGAAGTCTTCCTTTGGAATTAAGTTTAACCGACTTTATTAAGTTTATCAAATAAATTGAAAACTGAAACAAATATTGAAATTTCTTTCAGATGTATGTAGATTATACATTTTTCCATTGAAATTGACGTTTTGGTAGCTTTGTGTACAACAGCCTTGACGCAGGATTTTTTTTAATGCCAAAAATGTGTTTGAACTTCTCCAAGTCTTTTTTCTGTCTATCTTTCCGAATTCTACTAAACTTGTCTTTAACACCATTCGATAGAGCAGATTTTCATCTAAACAGTATATCATTTTCCTCTTTCGAAAGCGAACCGTTTTTGCAGAATAAATTTATTTGCGAACCTCTTACCGCGTTTTCCATTTAAACCCATATAAATTGAAAAAACGAAATTCAGAGAAGGAAAATTTTTTAGCTTTTAATATTTTAATTTTTGCGACTAAACCGAACGATTTTACTAAATTTGCAAAGAATACTTTTTTGTAGAAAGCGACGTCCTACGTACGGAGATCTCGGTTGTAACTTTCTATTTTGAGACGTTGACGAGATATTTGCAAAAAAACCTTAAAAGCAAACATAATTCGCCACGCCACCTCCGTTGCAGGCGAAGCGATAAAATTTGGCGAAGACTTCCTTTGGACCAAATTTATTGAAAGAAAACAAGTTTTTGCAAACATTTCGCAAAAAAACAAAAACTGGGTCAAATCTAAAAATAATGAAAACTAATGAAATATTGCAACGAAAAATTTCTTTGCAATATCTCATTAGTTTTCATTGCATTGTCTTAATAGACCATAGTTATCTATAGACTACACCGTCTTTGGAACGAAGTTAGCCAAGGCGAGGCGAGGAAACATAAGACAGGCCGAGGCATCTCACCACACTCCCGTGCCTCGCTCAACTTCGTGTTACTTCGCGTTTGTGTGGAGCAAAAATTATTAGACTAAGTTTTTGCACACAAAATTTTTTGCAAATTCTGCTTCAGGCTAAACAGTGCTCAAAACTAAACAAGTTTGCGAAAAATATTTCGCGTCTTCCTTTGGAATTTGGACCAAATTTATTGAAACAAGACAACTTTTTACAAAGATTTAGCAGAAAAAAAAGTCAAATCCAACAATCAATTAGTTTGCAATATTTCATTAGTTCTTATAACTTTGTCTTAATAGATTATATATAATCTATAGATTAATATACAATCTATAGATTAATAGATTAATATACAATCTATAGATTAATATACAATCTATACACTATATTCGTCTTTTTGCCAAATATCACTAATCCATGTCGCAAATTGCTAGAAGGAGTTAAAACAACTGTAAGCAAAATGTCTTGCAAAATATTTGCAAAATAAGATAAATGTCGTAAATATCAAAGCTGAACTAGATTTGCAAGTAATTAGGCTTGCAAAATGTGTCTGTCTTTATTGCGCCAAATAATAATAAATATTTATAGAAAGAACAAGGCTATAGACCATTAGGTCGTTCTACACTCGCGCAAGAAGTTTTTATAGTTTTAATTAAGAGTTTCAGCGTTGGAAGAGAAAGACCTGAAAGAGAAATCGCACGTAAAAATATTCGCAAAAATTTTAGCGAGTTTCCGAAAGTCGAGTCGATATAGTCGAGTATATAGTCGAGTCGATAGCCGAGTATATTTTATTGTATACCTGTATATAGAATATACTATAAAACTGAAACTGTGTCTAGTATGCCCTTTTAAGCATAAGTTTGACGCGAATGTGGCGTCAATGGCGTCCAACGAATAAATTTCATGGTATATCACTATTTACTTGTCTATTTAACAAATTTGCAAAGAAAAACCATTCAGAAAACTGTGCAACGAAAAGTTTGACTCGACAGTGGCGTCAATAGCGTCCTGTCAATAAATAAATTAATATTGTATATTTTAAGGCGGAGACAATAGCATATACTATAAAACTGAAGCAATATATAGTATATACTATATAAACTGAAAGTATAAGATTTTGGGGTGAAATTAAGAAAGTTTCGCGAGTTTATAAAAGCTAGACAGTAAGACAGCAAATGTTTGCAAGAACATGAATAAAAGGCATAAGTGAGATACTTACTAAACACGTGACTTGTTGCCAAAAAAAGAAAACAAATCACGAGTCAAAAACTCTGTCTGGCAGACAATAACCAGAATTTAAACCAGAAAGTTAGTCGTCAGTTTACTAACCGGGTTAAGATTAGACAGTTTTCGCTCACTTATCAAACATAGAAAACTCACTTCAATAACAGAGGATTAGTGAAGGATTAACAATTCACGCGAAAGTTTCTGCGTGGAATTTAAACCGGTTTATTATTGCACAGCGTTTAGTACGTTTAGGGTGGTTAGAGCGGAAAGTGATTTTCCAGAGACGTAATGCGGGTGGAAAACATTGCTGCGAGTTTAAGCGTGTTTATTGGGGGGATTGTTGTCGGACGAGAGTAGGGTGTTCGGTCGGTTCGGCAGCCGTTTGAACACTGATACCACCGCTGGATCTCGGCCGTCGCGACGCTCGGATAACACGCGCGTCGGCGCCCTCGCACAATCGATAACACATATATTTCTCTCACCGTGCCTCTATCTGTGTGTGTGTCGGAAGTTATGCACGTCTTGATATTTTCGCGGATATCGCAACATTGACTAATTTTAATTTAATGATTTGCTAATTATATTTAAACATTTAACTGCATTTTTAAACATTTAACTCAATTTTACACAATGTTTTACAAAAAACTTGTCTTCTTACTCTTATCCACCTTAAAATATAAAATATTTATTCATTTATTGGCAGGACGCTGTTGACGCCACCGTCGAGTCAAACTTTTTTACACAGTTTTCTGAATGGCTTTCCTTTGCAAATTCGTTAAAAAGTCAATAAGTAATATATCATAGCATTTTTTCGTAGGATGCCATTGACGCCACATTCGCGTCAAACTTATGCTCAAACAGTTATCTGAATGGTTTTTAACTGCGGATTTAGAAATAGTTTCGCTTGGTATATAAGCTAAAGGTAATTCATTGAAGCATTTTTTCGTAAAATGCCATTGACACCACATTCGCGTCAAATTTACGCTTAAACAGTTTTCGCTTAAACAGACTCGCTTAGTATATAAGCTAATAGTAATTCATTGTAGCATTTATTCTTAAAACGCCATTGACGCCACTGCCGCGTCAAACTTATGGTTACACAGTTTTCTAAATGGTTTTTATTTACAGCTTTAGAAATAGATTTGCTAATTATATTCAAACCTTTATTTGCATTTCACACAATATTTAAAAAAAACTCGTCTGCTTACTTAAATTGCAGCATTTAATAGCAGGACGCTATTGACGCCACTGTCGAGTCAAACTTTTGTTACACAGCTTTCTGCAGGGTTTTTCTTTGCAAATTTGCTAAATAGACAAGTCAATAGTAATATACCATAGAATTTATTTGTTGGACGCCATTGACGCCACATTCGCGTCAAACTACTGCTTAAACAGTTTACTAAATGGTTTTTAGCTGCGGATTTAAAAAAGATTTGCTTAGTATATTAGCTAATGGTAATTCATTGTAGCATTTATCCGTAAAACGCCATTGACGCCACAATCGCGTTAAACTTATGGCTACAAAATTTTCTAAATGGTTTTTATTTACAGATTCAGAAATAGATTTGCTAATTATATTAAAACATTTAATTGCATTTCATACAATATTTTCAAAAAAACTTGTCTACTTACTTAAATTGCAGCATTTATTTGCAGGACGCTATTGACGCCACTGTCGAGTCAAACTTTTTGTTGCACCGACTTCTGCACGGGGTTTGCAACTTTTTTGCAACTTTGCTAAAAAGACAAGTAAATAGTTATACACCATAGAATTTATTCACTGGAAGCTATTGACGCCAGATTCGCGTCAAACTTAAGCTTAAACAGTTTACATAAATGGATTTTAGGTGTGGATTTAGAAATAGATTCGCTTATAGTATATAAGCTAATTCATTGTAGCATTTATTCATAAAACGCCATTGACGCCACTGCCGCGTCCTACTTATGGTTACACAGTTTTCTAAATGGTGTTTATTCACAGCGTTAGAAATAGTTTAATATAAAAGTCAATAGAAATTCATTGTAGCATTTATTGGTAGGACGCCATTGACGCCACCGTCGAGTCAAACTTATTGTGACACAATTTTCTGAATGGTTTTTCTTCGCAGATTTACAAATAGATTTGCTTAATAGACAAATCAATATTAAGCTACTATAACATTTACTCGTTGGACGAAATTGACGCCACTGCTGCGTCAAACTTATACTTAAACACTTTTCTGAATAGTTCTAAGCTGCGAATTTAGATATAGATTCGTTCTGTATGTAAGCCAATGGCAATTCATTGTTACATTTATTCGTAGAACGCCATTGATTCCTCTGTCGCGTCAAACTTATGGTTACACAGTTTTCTGAATGGTTTTTATTTACAGCTTTAGAAATAGATTAATATAAAAGTCAATAGAAAACCATTGTAGCATTTATTGGTCGCACGCCATTGACGCCAATGTCGAGTCAAACTTATTGTTACACAGTTCAATGAATGTTTTTTCTTTGTAGATTTACATATAGATTAGTTTAGTAGACAAGTCAATAGTAAAATACTATAACATTTATTCGTAGGACGCCATTGACGCCACTGTCGCGTCAAACTTATTATTACACAGTTTTCTGTTTTGTGTGTTCTTTGCAGATTAACAAATAGATTTTCCTAATAGACTAGTCAATCTACTCAATAGTACTTTACTCTGACATTTATTAGTAGGACGCCATTGACGCCACTGTTGCGTCAAACTTATGCTTAAACAGTTTACTGAATGGTTTTTAGCTGCGGATTTATAAACCGATTCGCCTAGTATATAAGCCAATGGCAATTCATTGTAGCATTTATTCGTAGAATTGCATCGACGCCACTGTCGCGTCAAACTTATGGTTACACAATTTTCTAAATGGTTTTTATTTACAGCTTTAGAAATAGATTTGCTAATTGTATTCCAACATTTAATTGCATTTCACAGAATATTTTCAAAATACTTGTCTGCTTACTCAAATTGCAGCATTTATTGGCAGGACGCTATTAACGCCACGGTCGAGTCAAACTTATGCTTAACTAGTTTACGTGAATGGATTTTAGCTGCGGATTTAGAAATAGATTCGCTTAGTATATAAGCTAATGGTATTTCATTGTAGCATTTAGCCGTATAAGGCCATTGACGCCACTGCTGCGTCAAAATTAATGTTACACAATTTTATAAATGGTTTTTACTTATAGCTTTAGAAATAGATTTGCTAATTATATTCAAACATTTAATTGCATTTCACACAATATTTTGAAAAAACTTGTCTGGCTACTTAAATTGCAGCATGTATTGACATGACGCTATTGACGCCACGGTCGAGTCAAACTTTTTGTTACACAGATTTCTGTATGATTTTTCTTTGCAAATTTTCTAAATAAACAAGTCAGTAGTTATATACCATAGAATTTATTCGTAGGACGCCATTGACGCCACATTCGCGTCAAACTTATGCTTAAACATTTTACTTGAATGGTTTTTAGCTGCAGATTTAGAAGTGCATTCGCTTAGTCTATAAGTAAATGGTAATTCATTGTAGTGTTTATTCGTAAAACGCCATTGACGCCACTGCCGCGTCAAACTTGTGGTTACACAGTTTTCTAAATGGTTTTTATTTACAGCTTTAGAAATAAATTAGCAAATTATATTAAAACATTTAATTGCATTTCACACAATATTTTCAAAAAACTTGACTGCTTACTTAAATTGCAGCATTAAATGGCAGGACGCTATTGACGCCACTGACGAATCAAACTTTGTCTTACACAGTTTTCTGTTTGATTTTTTTTGCAAATTTGCTAAATAAACAAGTCAATAGTAATATACCATAGAATTTATTCGTTGAACGCCATTGACGCCACAATCGCGTCAAACTTATGCTTAAAAACTTTTCTGAATAGTTTTTAGCTGCGAATTTAGAAATAGATTCGCTTAGTATATAAGCTAATGGTAATTCATAGTAGCATTTATTCGTAAAACGCCATTGACGCCACTGCCGCGTCAAACTTATAGTTACACAGTTTTCTAATTGGTATTTATTTATAGCTTTAGAAATAGATTAATATAAAGCGCACTAGAAATTCATTATAGCATTTATTACTAGGACGCTATTGACGCCAATGTCGAGTCAAACTTATTGTCACACAGTTTTCTGAATGGTTTTTCTTTGCAGATTTACAAATAGATTTGCTTTAGACAAGTCAATATTAAGCTATTATAACATTTACTCGTAGGACGAAATTGACGCCACTGCCGCGTCAAACTTATAATTACACAGTTTTCAAATTTTTTTTATTTACAGCTTTAGAATTAAATTTGCTAATTACATTAAAACATTTAATTGCATTTCACACAATATTTTCAAAAAACTTTTCTGCTTACTTAAATTGCAGCATTTATTGGCAGGACGCTATTGACGCCACTGTCAAGTCACACTTTTTGTTACAGTTTTCGGGTTGGTTGTTCTTTGCAAATTTTCTAAATAGACGAGTCAATAGTAATATACCATAAAATTTATTCGTTGAACGCCATTGACGCCACATTCGCGTCAAACATATGCTTAAAGAGTTTACTGAATAGTTTTTAGCTGCGGATTTAGAAATAGATTAGCTAAGTATATAAGCTAATGGTAATTCATTTTAGCATTTATTCGTAAAACGCGATTGACGCCACTGCCGCGTCAAACATATAGTTACACAGTTTTCTCAATGGTTTTTATTTACAGCTTTAGAAATAGATTTTTCTTACTTTTATCCACCTTAAAATATACAATATTTATTCTAAGAGCTAATTATATTAAAACATTTAATTGCAATTCACACAATATTTTCAAAAAAATTGTCTGCTTAATTAAATTGCAGCATTTATTGGCAGGACGCTATTGACGCCACAGTCGAGTCAAACTTTTTGTTACACAGACTTCTGCATGGGTTCTCTATGCAAATTTTCTTAATAGACAAGTAAATAGTAATATACCACAGATTTTATTCGCTGGACGCCATTGACGCGACATTCGCGTCAAACTTATGCTTAAATAATTTACTTGAATAGATTTTAGCTGCGGATTTAGAAATAGAGTCGCTTAGCATATAAGCTAATGGTTATTCATTGTAGCATTTATTCGTAAAACGCCATTGACGCCACTGCTGTGTCAAACTTATGATTATAGAATTTTCTAAATGCTTTTCATTTATAGCTTTAGAAACAGATTCAGATAAATATCAACTGAAATTCATTGGAGCATTTATTGGTAGGACGCCATTGACGCCAACGTCGAGTCAAACCTATTGTTACACAGTTTTCCGAATGGTTTTTCTTCGCAGATTTACTAATAAATTTGCTTTAGACAGTCAATATTAAGCTGCTACAACATTTACTCGTAGGACGAAATTGACGCCACTGACGAGTCAAACTTATGATTACACCGTTTTCTAAATGGTTTATATTTACAGCTTTAGAAATAAATTTGCTAATTGTATTAAAACATTTATTTGCATTTCACACAATATTGTCTGCTTAATTAAATTGCAGCATTTATTGGCAGGACGCTATTGACGCCATTGTTGAGTCAAACTTTTTCTTAAAAAGTTTTCTGAATGGTTTTTCTTTGCAACTTTGCTAAATAGACAAATAAATGGTAATATACCATATGATTTATACGCTGGACGCCATTGGCGCCACATTCGCGTCAAACTTATGCTTAAACAGTTTACTGAATGGTTTTTAGCTGCGGATTTAGAAATAGATTCGCCTTGTATATAAGCTAATGGCAATTAATTGTAGGATTTATTCGTAAAACGCCATTAACGCCACTGCCGCGACAAACTTATGGTTACACAGTTTTCTAAATGGTTTTTATTTACAGCTTAAGAAATAAATTTGCAAATTATATTCAAACATTTAATTGCATTTCGCACAATATTTTCTTGTCTGCTTACTTAAATTGCAGCATTTATTGGCAGGACGCTATCGACGCCACTGTCGAGTCAAACTGTTTGTTACACAGATTTCTGATAGGTTTTTCTTTGAAAATTTGCTAAACAGAGATGTAAATAGTAATATACCATAGAATTTATTCGTTGAACGCCATTGACGCCACGCTTGCGTCAAACTTATGCTTATAGACAATTCAATAGTAATATAACACAAAATTTATTCGTTGGTCGCCATTGACGCCACTTTCGCGTCAAACTTATGCTTAACTATTTTACTTGAATGGATTTTAGCTGCGGATTTAGAAATAGATTCGCTTAGTATATAAGCTAATGGTAATTCACTGTAGCATTTATTCGTTAAACGCCATTGACGCCACTGCCGCGCCAAGCTTATGGTTACACAGTTTTCTAAATGGTTTTTATTTACAGCTTTAGAAATAGATTTCCTAATTACATTAAAACATTTAATTGAATTTCACACAATATTTTCAAAAAAACTAGTCTGCTTACATAAATTACAGCATTTATTGGCAGGACGCTATTGACCCCACTGTCGAATGAAACTTTTTGTTACACAGATTTCTGCATGGTTTTTCTTTGCAAATTTGCTAAATAGACAAGTCATATACCATAGAATTTATTCGTTGGACGCCATTGACGCCACATTCGCGGCAAACTTATGCTTAAAAACTTTTCTGAATGGTTTTTAGCTGCGGATTTATAAATAAATTCGCTTAGTATATAAGCTAATGGCAATTAATTGTAGCATTTATTCGTGAAACGCCATTGACGCCACTGTCGAGTCAAACTTATGGCTAGGCAGTTTTCTAAATGGTTCTTATTTACAGCTTTAGAAATAGATTAATATAAAAGTCAATAGAAATTCATTGTAGCATTTGTTGGTAGGACGCCATTGACGCCAACGTCGAGTCAAACTTATTGTTACACAGTTTTCTAAAGGTTTTTCTTTGTAAATTTACATATAGATACATTTATTCATTTCATTCATTTATTCGTAGGACGCCATTGACGCCAATGCCGCGTCAAATTTATCATTACAGTTTTCTGTTTTGTGTTTTCTTCGCAGATTTACAAATAGATTTGCCTAATAGACTAGTCAGTCTACTCAATAGTACTTTACTCTAGAATTTATTCGTAGAACGCCATTGACGCCACTGTCGCGTCAAACTAATTATTACACAGTTTTCTGTTTATGTGTTCTTTGCAGATTTACAAAGAGATTTGCCAAATAGACAAGTCAATCTACTCAATAGTTCTTTACTCTAGCATTTATTCGTAGGACGGCATTGATGCCACTGTAGCGTCAAGCTTATGCATAAACAGTTTTCTGAATGGGTTTTATCTGCAGATTTAGAAACAGATTCGCTTAGTATATAAGCTAATAATAATTCATTGTGGCATTTATTCGTAGAAAGCCATTGACGCCACTGCCGCGTCAAACTTAAGTTACACAGATTTCTGAATGGTTTTTATTTGCAGCTTTATGGCTTGATCACACGTAACGAGTACAGTGGCGAGACAGTAAAATGGTATTCGTCCGAGAGAGTAGAGTGGGCGAGTAGGTGTTCACACGCTTTAATTTTTTTGCCGGGTGAGTAAGTCAGTGATCATGATGGATAGTAAAAGGTTGATTAAAAAATGCACTAAGATGCTAGTTAAACGAATTGTTGCGAAACGATAAGAAGCGCGTTTGGACAAGGCCTTGGATGTTGAGGAGACCCGAACTTGGAGCAAGTAACAATCTACTTCGGGAATTGGTATTAGAAAACCCAAGTGAATTTAAAGCGCTACTGAGAATGGATGTAGAACATTTTAATGAATTATTAAAAAATATAAGTCCTCTAATTCAAAAACAAAATATATAAATATAACTATAATGAGGGAATCTATACCGGCAAAGATAAAGCTTCAAGTTGCTTTAAGTCTTTAACCAAAATTAATTAATAAATAAATAAAGCAATACTTCATCAAAAGTTTCAATTGTAGTATTTAAAATTAAAACAAAGAAACTAGCCACCGTCACCGTACTGACAAAACGAGGAGGGTACTTGTTCAGACATGCCGAGTGGGACAGCGAGTCAGTAGCGGTAGGAGTGAGGGTAGCCACTCGGCCTGCACTAGGCCTAGTAAATTGAAAGGGGTCCGAGTGACTGTCTCGCCATTTTACTGGGCCGAGCACTCGGCCGTGTACTCGGTGATGTTTACACGTACCGAGTACTCGGCCGAGTTTCAATAGTGATTTATTGCAGTCAATAGTGATTTATTGCAGCACTTATTTATGGGACGGCGATGACGCCACAGTAGGGTCAAACTACTAAACCGTTAAACCGTTTTCTAAATGGTTTTTATTCGCAGATTTAGAAATGGATTCAATATACAGGGTGTTTCATAAATGTCCGGCAGAAAGTCTGGGGCGTATTCTACAGCTGAAAATAAGAAAAAAAGCCTCTATAAAGATGTGTTCGAAAATGAGATGTTGTTCAGCGAAAAGATACATAAAACTTGTTTATTTGTAACTTTAGAGCAAAATAATCTGGAAAACCGTTCTCAGCACTTCAATTTCCATCGGGTAACCAAAAACAAATCACAAATAAAATTTGCAAAAAAAAAATCAACAAAAATTTTCCATAATTTCGTTCGAAAAATTTGTGCTTTTCCGGTTTTTTTCGATTATCTCAAGAACGCGAAAAATCAGCGAAATCATTTTCGGCACACAGAAACTACACGACAAGACCCACAAGTCGATGTGTAAATTGTCCGGAGAGATTCAATAACTCGTCGCGAAATGTCAAACTGAAATTCACCCGATTCTCGATTTGCTAAGTAGATGTCTCGGAAACTGTTTGCAGATAATCAAAAACGGATTGCAGCATCGTTTTCAGAAGGTCATTTTCTTATTGCCACACCAAGATTTTCCACGGAAAATTCACGGCTTCCTGAGATCTCTACTCGAGTGCAGAAATTTCTTAAAAATTTCTTCAATTCTTGCAGACGATAGTGAACGGAAAGAGCTAGCGAAATGTAATTTGCATATCTGTAATCAGCAGCAAAACTGCTTTTATAAACGTTTTTAAATTTTGCTGTAACTCAAAAAATGACGATTTTGACTAAATCGATTTCTCGCATTTCGTCGTTTCCGCGGTCATACGCAACCAATTAGTCCGTGGTCAGACGCAACTAAAGATAATTGATTCAAATTTTGTATGTTCTCGTTACTGGTGTCGAACTACCATTGGTGCTTATTTTCGTCTTGATAACCAACAAGTGGCGGTACATACGGGGAACGATCTTTGTATTTTTGCAAATACTTTTTCCATCTGCACAATTAGCAAATGCTTGTATGCCCTAGAATTTCTGCCGAACATTTTTGAAACACCCTGTATAACTTAATGGTAATACATTGTAGCATGGGCGTAGCCACGATTTAGTTTGGTGGGGGCGGGTTGTGGGTGTTAAGAAAATATGTACAATAATAGAATTGCACCTAAAACCTAAATCACTAAACTTCACATCTACCATGGTCTATAATATTTATGTTATAATTTGCCAAATAAAGTCAAATCCTCCCCCCCCCCCTGGCTTAACCTATGCACTGTAGAATTTATGAGTAGGTAGCTATTGACGCCACTATGGTGTCAAACTAATGGATAAACAGTTTCCGAAAGTTTTTTTTTTAGATTTAGAAGTTGATTCGGTTAATTTGATTGTTGAGGATTTGGAATATTTTGTCAAAAACCGCGAAACTTGTACGCCAACCCATATCTACGCCCATGCATTGTAGCATTTATGAGTAAGAAGCTATTGACGCCACTATAGCGTCAAACTAATGGATCAACAGTTTTCTGAATGTTTTTTGAGATTTAGAAGTTGATTCGGTTAATTTGATTGTTGAGGATTTGGAATATGATTAGCGAGTTTCTTTATGTGTGCCAATTCGCGTGCGAGATTTATTCGCGGATATTCCATCGGGTGCACTTTAAGCAAATATATCATTCGCGTCGCGGCGACTTGGTAAATCCCGTCTTAATTTCTTTGCTGGGTGGTTCTCGCGCGCTCGTTTCCGCCGTATTATGCGACGAGTTTACCTGCCCAATTTCACTCAAAGAAATCAAGAAATAAAATTTTAGTTTTTTTTTTTAATAAATTCGGGAAAAAAAATTGGTGTAATGCGAGTAAATAAATTAAATGGAGCATTAAAACGCGACCTAAATCTCTCCCGTTGGAAATTCAGGGCAACAAATAACAGCTGAAAGGTATAAAATTATATATTTTTTTCTCTCCGCTTTTTACGGCTTCGTATAAAATTATTATCTACATCTGCACAAACAACCCGTAAAAAACTTTCGCGTTACCTCGCCCGAATCGGTAAATAATCGCTTGATAGAGATCGTTTTCTATTTCATTACATTGCTAGAAACTCATAACTTTATTAATAATAGTAATAATTCACTTTAGCCTATTATAGCCTACTATAGCCTAACTACTTGTCTATCTAACTTGGGCGCTCAGAGCGGTATCTACCTGGGACGTAAGAACGATGGAGTGTCTTGTCTATCTAACGTTTATGGTATAAATCTATAGGAATCTTAACAGACAGTAATCATCAGTCATCATCATCATCAATGGCCATACAACCCTATAGTAGGGTCTCGACCTTCTCCAGCTTCTTTTGCCATTCATTCCTGTCTCTCTTCTGCATCGTCCATTTCGGTGCACGTATCTTTCGTGCATCTTCGCCTACACCATCCTTCCAGCGCCTTCCTCGCCTTCTTGTGCCTATGGGTTCTGCTTTAAGGATCTTTCTTGCAGGATTATTGTCATCATATCTGTTCACATGGCCTGCCCATCGCAATCTGCCGATTTTGATTGTAGTTACTATGTCCTTGTTTCCGGCTTGTCTAACTTTCGAAGTTATACCTGCGCCTCCACATACCCTCTTCTTGGATTGCCCCGTATATTTTTCGCAATATCTTTCTTTCAAAGATCATCAACAGAGACCAAATCTGTTTAGCCTTGTCTGTCTAGTCTAGACTGTCTAGTTTAATATAGTAAATATTTCCATGTAAGAAACTGAATTTGATTTAGTTTGCATAATATTGGCGCGAGTTATAAACTAACGCGAACCGATTTATGAAACCGAGCCGAAGGGGGAAATATTTCCCTGTCGCATTGTCTACAAAATAGTGCAATAAACAACGATCTGCGATATTTCTCCCAATTCGCGACACACGAAATCGATCAATCCGCGCGAGCTTTCGCTGCACAAAAAAAAAATGTTTTTTGTTGTTGCGAGTTCCGTTCGGATTCGTGTTTGCACAATGGATTTCTGCACAGGCTGCGAAGAAAGGGTGCAGTCGACTGGGACCTTACAAGGGCGGAATCTGGTCTTAAGTTTCAGTTAATCAGGAAGTGACCCACTTCTCCCATTCTGCATACTTTAACGCTGAATAATGTTTACTCAATACACACTAAATAATCCAAGCAAAAATATTCAGTTTAACATTAATATCTCAACATGTAACACAACTAATCAAACTAATTAGCTTTCAAACAGAAGAAATCTAATTAGTTTACTGGGCATGAATGTCTGTTAGTCAAGCAAAATGTATTAGAATATGGTCTGTACCAGGGGTGGGTAAATCTTAATATTGGTATGCGGGCTACATACAGCTTTCAAACAGAAGAAATCTAATTAGTTTACTGGGCATGAATGTCTGTTAGTCAAGCAAAATGTATTAGAATATGGTCTGTACCAGGGGTGGGTAAATCTTAATATTGGTATGCGGGCTACATTACGTCTGAAAAGTTAACCGCGGGCCGCATTGTAATATTTATGTATATACCACGCCATTATAGACATACGTGGTCTGTTAGAAAAGTATCCGACTTTATTTTTTATTTTGAAAACCTGATGGATTTGAATCAAACGCGCTTGCATGAGCCGACCTTGAACCTTCGTGCGTATGCGTGATTTTTTTCCCGCCTGTAGATAGCATCAGTTGCTGTCGAGCAGTGTTCGAGTGATGTAGTGTGTAGTGCTCTCGTCGGTTTTTCAATGCAAGTAAAATGACGACAAGTGAAATCAGGGATGTCCTATGTGATGCTGTGCGGCGCAAGCGACTAGAGTTGTGGTCATCATGAATTTGGCTACTTCATCACGACAAGCACACTCTTCGCACTTAGTTCACAATTTTTTGACGAAAACCCGACTCCTCTGGTTCGACAGGCTCCTTACTCTCCTGATATTGAAAGGAACGCCATTGAAAGGAACGCGATTTCAGACAAGAGAGGACATTATGGCTGCAACGACAGCCGAGCTAAAGTCGATTCCGAAAGAGGCTTTTTCGGAATGCTTCCAACAATGGCGGCACCGCTGGGAGAAGTGTATGGAGTCCCAAGAAGATTACTTTGAGGGTGATTAGGTTTCCAATGCTCTAGCTATGCCAGTTTTTTTCACCCGCTAAAGGTCGGATACTTTTCTAACAGACCACGTACTGCTTGTAAAACGAAATAGTTTCAGAGAACACCCGTAAATGTACAGTGTCTATAAAATAGTGGCAGGTAAACATCAGGCCTAGGGGGAATCAGGTCAAGAATAGGAATTAGGATCGTTCATTGTGGGTGCTATGTATACATAAATTAGCAATCGCTCTCTCAGAGAAGTAACATTTTGATAGGACACAATCTCAATACCAACTTTTTATTTTTGATATTTTTTGTAATTAAAGTAGTTTATAAAATGATTCGCGGGCCGCATGTGGCCCGCGAGCCGCTATTTCCGCAGGCCTGCTCTATACTATTAAACTTAAAAGATATTTTTTGTAATTATAGTAGTATATAAAATGATACGCGAGTCGCATAAAAAGTCAACGCGGGCCATATGTAGCCCGCGGGCCGCCATTTGCGGAAGCCTGGTCTATACTATTAAACTTGATAGACATTTTTTGTAAACAAAGTAGTTTATAAAATGATTCGCTGCCGCATGAAAGGTCGACGAGGGCCGCATAAAAGGTCGACGCGGGCTACATGTGGCCCGCGGATCGCAATTTGCACAGGCCTGATCTAAACTATTAAACTTAATAGATATTTTTTGTAATTAAAGTGGTTTATAAAATGATTCGCGGGCCGCTTAAAAGGTCGACACGGACCGCATGTGGCCCGCGGGCCGCCATCTGCGCAGGCCTGGTCTATTCTGTTAAATTTAATAGATATTTTTTGTTATAAAAGTAGTTTATAAAATCATTCGCTGCCGCATAAAAGGTCGACGAGGGCCGAATAAAAGTTCGACGCGGGCCACATACAAATTCGACGCGGGCCGCACAAAAGTTCGACGCGGTCCGCAATTTGCGCAAGCCTGGTATAGACTATTAAATTTAAAAGATATTTTTGTAATTAAAGTAGTTTATAAAATGATTCGCGGGCCGCATAAAAGGTCGACACGGGCCTTATGTGTCCCGAGGGCCGCCATTTACACAGACCTGGTCTATAATATTAAAATTATTAGACATTTGTTGTAATTAAAGCATTATATAAAATGATTTGCGGGCCGCATAAAAGGTCGACGCGGGCCGCATGTGACCCGCGGGCCGCATGATACCCGCGGGCCGCGATTCTCGCAGGCCTGGTCTATACTATTAAACTTAATAGATAAGTTTTATAATTGAAGTAGTTTATAAAATGATTCGCGGACCGCATTAAAGGTCGACGCGGGCCGCATTTGGCCTGCGTGCCGCAATTTACGCAGGCCTGGTCTATACTATTACACTTAATAGATATTTTTTGTAATTAAAATAGTTTATAAAATGACTCGCAGGCAGGACAAAAGGTCGACGCAGGCCGCATGTGGCCCGCGGGCCGCAATTTCCAAAGGCCTGGTCTATACTATTAAACTTAATAGATATTTTTTGTAATTAAAACAGTTTATAAAATGATTCGCGGGCCGCATAAAAGGTCAACACGAGCCGCATGTGGCCCGGGGGCCGGCATTTGCACAACCTGTTGTATAGTATTGAACTAACTACATATTTTTTGTTATTAAAGTAGTTTATAAAATGATTCGCGGGCCGCATAAAAGTTCGACTCGGGCCGCATGTGGCCCGCGGGCCACCAATTACTCAGGCATGCTCTATACCATTAAAGTGAATATGAATATATAATATATCTTATCTTGTCTAGTCTATATTGTTGTCTAGATATAAAATCTAATTAATACATAGTTTGTGTGTTTATTTGTGAATAATCGTTTAAATTAAATTTTTTGTGTGTAAAAATTAGAACAAATAATCCTTTTAGCTACTTTTTGCGCCGTGTAGTTTTTGTTCGGCGAAGATTAATGGTCAGAGATTTTATTTGTCGGGATGGCTATTAGCGAACGCGCTGATCGTTATTCAACGAACGACAGCTTGCAGCACAATGCAATGATGGATATGTTTGTTTAGGCTGTTTGCGCTGCGGATGTATTCGCGATGGGATCTAAAGGACTCGACGAGATTCCGCGGAGGACGCCGAATGCGCACAGGCCGCCGCTGTTGACGTTGCGAATTTACGGACCGACAATATCATTACGTATGCATATCGGACGCTAAATTTTTTAAATAAATATCTTGCTGGAATGGCGGAATTCGCAAGCCCAATTCGAATTGCAAAACGTTGGAATTACTCAGACGACGCTCTACACACAAATACTAATAAACGATTTTATATAAACCAAGGGTTTACAAGCTCTTTGTTTCTCATGGAATTGCAAGTTTATAAAATGATTCGCGGACCGCATAAAAGGCCGACGCGGGGCGCATGTGGCCTGCGGGCCGCCAATTGCACAGGCCTGGTCTATACTATTAAACTTAATAAATATTTTTTGTAATTAAAGTAGTTTATAAAAAGATTGGCGGGCCGCATAAAAGGTCGACACGGGCCGCATGTATCCCGCGGGCCGCCATTTCCACAGGCCTGGTCTATACTATTAATCTTAATAGATATTTTTGTAATTAAAATAGTTTATAAAATGATTCGTGGGCCGCAAAAAAGGTCGAATAGGGTAGCATGTGGCCCGCGGGCCGCCATTTGCGCAGGCCTGGTCTATACTATTAAATTTAATAGATATTTTTTGTAATTAAAGTAGTTTATAAAATGATTCTCGGGCCGCATAAAAGGTCGACACGGGCCGCATGTAGCCCGCGGGCCGCCATTTCCACAGGTCTGGTCTATACTATTAAACTTAATAGATATTTTTGTAGTTAAAGTAGTTTATAAAATGATTCGCGGGCCGCATAAAAGATCACAAGGGTCGCATGTGGCCCGCGGGCCGCCATTTGTGCAAGCCTGGTCTATACTATTAAATTTAATAGATATTTTTTGTAATTAAAGTAGTTTATAAAATGATTCGCGGGCCGCATAAAAGGTCAACGCGGGCTACATGTGGCCCGCGGGCCGCAATTTGCGCAGTCCTGGTCTATACTATTACTCAGACGACGCTCTCGACATAGAAACTTATAAACGATTCCATATAGACCAAGGGTTTACAAACTTTTTGTTTCTCATGGAATTTGGGGTATAATATTTATAGGAATTTGGGCATAAGTATCATTTGGGCCTCATTTACAAATTTCCAAAAATTTGGAAATATTTCATTTTGGCTCAAAAATAAAATATTGGTTTGGACAACCCCGATTTAGACTAAATAGATGTTTTAGTTTTAACAGACACGAAGATAAGACTTGGCTGAGTCAATGAAGGCATCCTGAGCGGACTCATTTTTAAAAACAAATACCTAAACACTCACACGAAGTCACGCATCTACAAGACTGTAAGCAGACAATAGCCACATACACAGCAAAAAAAACCTTAATGGGCAGAATAAAATCTTCTGAAATTTCGTGTTTACCAGGTAAATATATGCAGTGAGTTTGAAAAAGAACTCCCTAGTTTTTTTATGCCATAGAAGCTGTTCAAAGTGATATACACTATTCTAATTTGTGGTCTTTGATTAATCAACTATCCAAGTTTTGCTTCCCTGCAGCTAACATTCCTGCTTGACTTTGAGACGGCGCCTAGGTAGGGCCTATTGTCGCTCCACCGCTTTCTGGGTCTCCGTGGGCTTCATTCCCTCTTTTTATCGAATTATTATCGAATGGCGAATTATCCGATGCTATTTGGACCAGCCTGGTGATGGTTTAAATATGTACAGGGCGTTTGAAAAAGGACTCCCTAGTTTTATTGTATCATAGAAACTGTTCAAAGTGATACACACTATTCTAGTTTGTGGTGTTTGATTTATCAACTGTCCAAGTTTTGCTCCTTCGCAGTTGGCAAACCGGCTTGGCCTTGAGACGGCACCAGGGCTCAGATCGTTTAATTCAGTTCAGGCGTACCGTGCTACTTTTTTGGATAACTTTGGACTCCGAACACACGAATCACGGATCTGTTTAACAACATCTTCAGAAGTTCTCGGTCTACCTGACGATTTCCCCTTTAAAACGCGGATAGTTTTTGACGGATAGTTTTTGCTGTAGGCAGTTCAATACCATACTGACGTCTAAAATTACGTAGCACTTTTATAACAGATTCAGTTTGCACAAGCCTAATAACACACTGTGCTTTTTGTTGCGGAGTAGCCATTGCACTGCACGCCTGAACTGTATTAAACGAACTGAGCCCTGGTGTCGTCTCAAGGTCAAGCAGGTGTGCCAACTGCGGTGGAGCAAAACTTGGACAGTTGATGAATCAAACACCACAAACTAGAATAGTGTGTATCACTTTGAACAGTTTCTATGACACAATAAAACTAGGGAGTTCTTTTTCAAACGCCCTGTATACATTTAAACAATCATCTGGCTGGTCCGAATAGCACGGGATAATTCGTCAGGACGGAAAAGAAGCCCACGGAGACCCAGAAAGCCGTGGAGCGACAATAGGCCCTACCTGGACCGGCCATAGTAATGGATGAAGAGGCAGGCCTGCCTATAATGAGAGAAAGAAGAAGAAGATGTGACTTGACTAGCTAGTATACTCTCGTTTGCTAGTACCTATTGAACGCGATATTATAGTTTCATTTAGACTAAGTATTTAGACTTAATGATCGAACTAGACAAGATGGTCTTAAGTAGTCTTAAGTCTTAAGATAATTAAGTCTAAGTATTTAGACTTAATGATCGAACTAGACAAAATGGTCTTAAGTAGTCTTAAGTCTTATGATCATTAAGTCTAAGTATTTAGACTTAATGATCGAAATAGACAAGATGGTCTTAAGTAGTCTTAAGTCTTATGATCATTAGGTATAAGTATTTAGACTTAATGATCGAACTAGACAAGATGGTCCTAAGTAGTCTTAAGTATTATGGTCATTAAGTCTAAGTATTTAGACTTAATGATCGAACTAGACAAGATGGTCTTAAGTTGTCTTAAGTCTTATGATCATTAAGTCTAAGTATTTAGATTTAATGATCGAACTAGACAAGATGGTCTTAAGTAGTCTTAAGTCTTATGGTCATTAAGTCTAAGTATTTAGACTTACTGATCGAACTAGAAAAGATGGTCTTAAGTGGTCTTAAGTCTTATGATCATTAGGTATAAGTATTTAGACTTAATGATCGAACTAGACAAGATAGTCTTAAGTAGTCTTAAGTCTTATGATCATTAAGTCTAAATATTTAGACTTAATGATCGAACTAGACAAGATAGTCTTAAGTAGTCTCAAGTCTTATGATCATTAAGTTTAAGTATTTAGACTTAATGATCGAACTAGACAAGATGGTCTTAAGTAGTCTTAGGTCTTATGATCATTAAGTCTAAGTATTTAGACTTAATGATCGAAATAGACAAGATGGTCTTAAGTTGTCTTAAGTCTTATGATCATTAAGTCTAAGTATTTAGACTTAATGATCGAACTAGACAAGATGGTCTTAAGTAGTCTTAAGTCTTATGGTCATTAAGTCTAAGTATTTAGACTTAATGATCGAACTAGACAAGATGGTCTTAAGTAGTCTTAAGTCTTATGATCATTAGGTATAAGTATTTAGACTTAATGATCGAACTAGACAATATAGTCTTAAGTAGTCTTAAGTCTTATGATCATTAAGTCTAAATATTTAGACTTAATGATCGAACTAGACAAGATAGTCTTAAGTAGTCTCAAGTCTTATGATCATTAAGTTTAAGTATTTAGACTTAATGATCGAACTAGACAAGATGGTCTTAAGTAGTCTTAGGTCTTATGATCATTAAGTCTAAGTATTTAGACTTAATGATCGAAATAGACAAGATGGTCTTAAGTAGTCTTAAGTCTTATGATCATTAGGTATAAGTATTTAGACTTAATGATCGAACTAGACAAGATGGTCCTAAGTAGTCTTAAGTCTTATGGTCATTAAGTCTAAGTATTTAGACTTAATGATCGAACTAGACAAGATGGTCTTAAGGAGTCTTAAGTCTTATGATCATTAAGTCTAAGTATTTAGACTTAATGATCGAACTAGACAAGATGGTCTTAAGTAGTCTTAAGTCTTATGGTCATTAAGTCTAAGTATTTAGACTTAATGATCGAACTAGACAAGATGGTCTTAAGTAGTCTTAAGTCTTATGATCATTAGGTATAAGTATTTAGACTTAATGATCGAACTAGACAAGATGGTCCTAAGTAGTCTTAAGTCTTATGGTCATTAAGTCTAAGTATTTAGACTTAATGATCGAACTAGACAAGATGGTCTTAAGGAGTCTTAAGTCTTATGATCATTAAGTCTATGTATTTAGACTTATTGATCGAACTAGACAAGATGGTCTTAAGTAGTCTTAAGTCTTATGATCATTAAGTCTAAGTATTTAGACTTAATGATCGAACTAGACAAGATGGTCTTAAGTAGTCTGAAGTCTTATGATCATTAAGTCTAAGTATTTAGACTTAATGATCGAACTAGACAAGATGGTCTTCAGTAGTCTTAAGTCTTATGATCATTAAGTCTAAGTATTTAGACTTAATGATCGAGCTAGACAAGATGGTCTTAAGAAGTCTTAAGTCTTATGATCATTAAATCTAAGTATTTAGACTTAATGATCGAACTAGACAAGATGGTCTTAAGTAGTCTGAAGTCTTATGATCATTAAGTCTAAGTATTTAGACTTAATGATCGAACTAGACAAGATGGTCTTAAGTAGTCTTAAGTCTTATGATCATTAAGTCTAAGTATTTAGACTTAATGATCGAACTAGACAAGATGCTCTTAAGTAGTCTTAAGTATTATGATCATTAAGTTTAAGTATTTAGACTTAATGATCGAACTAGACAAGATGGTCGTAAGTAGTCTTAAGTCTTATGATCATTAAGTCTAAGTATTTAGACTTAATGATCGAACTAGACAAGATGGTTTTAAGTAGTCTTAAGTCTTATGATCATTAAGTCTAAGTATTTAGACTTAATGATCGAACTAGACAAGATGGTCTTAAGTAGTCTTAAGTCTTATGATCATTAAGTCTAAGTATTTAGACTTAATGATCGAACTAGACAAGATGGTCTTAAGTAGTCTTAATTCTTAAGTATTTAGACTTAATGATCGAACTAGACAAGATGGTTTTAAGTAGTCTTAAGTCTTATGATCATTAAGTCTAAGTATTTAGACTTAATGATCGAACTAGACAAGATGGTCTTAAGTAGTCTTAAGTCTTATGATCATTAAGTTTAAGTATTTAGACTTAATGATCGAACTAGACAAGATGGTCTTAAGTAGTCTTAAGTCTTATGATCATTAAGTCTAAGTATTTAGACTTAATGATCGAACTAGACAAGATGGTCTTAAGTAGTCTTAAGTCCTATGATCATTAAGTCTAAGTATTTAGACTTAATGATCCAAATAGACAAGATGGTCTTAAGTAGTCTTAAGTCTTATGATCATTAAGTCTAAGTATTTAGACTTAATAATGATCGAACTAGACAAAATGGTCTTAAGTAGTCTTAAGTCTTATGATCATTATGTCTAAGTATTTAGACTTAATGATCGAACTAGACAAGATCGTCTTAAGTAGTCTCAAGTCTTATGATCATTAAGTGTACGTATTTAGACTTAATGATCGAAATAGACAAGATGGTATTAAGTAGTCTTAAGTCTTATGATCATTAGGTATAAGTATTTAGACTTAATGATCGAACTAGACAAGATGGTCTTAAGTAGTCTTAAGTCTTATGGTCATTAAGTCTAAGCATTTAGACTTAATGATCGAACTAAACAAGATGGTCTTAAGTAGTCTTAAGTCTTATGATCATTAAGTCTAAGTATTTAGACTTAGTGATCGATCTAAACAAGGTGGTCTTAAGTAGTCTAAAGTTTTATGATCAAAAGTCTAAGTATTTAGACACAATAATCGAACTAGACAAGATGGCCTTAAGTAGTCTTAAGTCTTATGGTCATTAAGTCTAAGTATTTAGACTTAATGATCGAACTAGACAAGATGGTCTTAAGTAGTCTTAAGTCTTATGATCATTAAGTCTAAGTATTTAGATTTAATTATCGAACTAGACAAGATGGTCTTAAGTAGTCTTAAGTCTTATGATCATTAAGTCTAAGTATTTCGACTTAATGATCGAACTAGACAAGATGATCTTAAGTAGTCTTAAGTTTTATGATAATTAAGTCTATGTATTTAGACTTAATGATCGAACTAGACAAGATGGTCTTAAGTAGTCTTAAGTCTTATGATCATTAAGTCTAAGTATTTAGACTTAATGATCGAACTAGACAAGATGGTCTTAAGTAGTCTTAAGTCTTATGAACATTAAGTCTAAGTATTTAGACTTAATGATCGAACTAGACAAGATGGTCTTAAGTAGTCTTAGTCTTATGATCATTAAGTCTAAGTATTTAGACTTAATGATCGAACTAGACAAGATGGTCTTAAGTAGTCTTAAGTCTTAAGATCATTAAGTCTAAGTATTTAGACTTAATGATCGAAATAGACAAGATGGTCTTAAGTAGTCTTAAGTCTTATGATCATTAGGTATAAGTATTTAGACTTAATGATCGAACTAGACAAGATGGTCTTAAGTAGTCTTAAGTCTTATGATCATTAAGTCTAAGTATTTAGACTTAATGATCGAACTAGACAAGATGGTCTTAAGTAGTCCTAAGTCTTATGATCATTAAGTCTAAGTATTTAGACTTAATGATCGAACTAGACAAGATGGTCTTAAGTAGTCTTAAGTCTTATGATCATTAAGTCTAAGTATTTAGACTTAATGATCGAACTAGACAAGATGGTCTGAAGTAGTCTTAAGTCTTATGATCATTAAGTCTAAGTATTTAGACTTAATGATCGAACTAGACAAGATGGTCTTAAGTAGTCTTAAGTCTTATGATCATTAAGTCTAAGTATTTAGACTTAATGATCGAAATGGACAAGATGGTCTTAAGTAGTCTTAAGTCTTATGATCATTAAGTCTAAGTATTTAGACTTAATGATCGAACTAGACAAGATGGTCTTAAGTAGTCTTAAGTCTTATGATCATTAAGTCTAAGTATTTAGACTTAATGATCGAACTAGACAAGATGGTCTTAAGTAGTCTTAAGTCTTATGATCATTAAGTCTAAGTATTTAGACTTAATGAACGAACTAGACAAGATAAGTCTGTTTGGTTAAAGTAAGTTTGTGTTAGAGAATAAGCACCGATTATATTCGAGACGAACCAAATTTGTTTCACGCCATCCATTTAGTTTTATTTGCAGCGGCATTTGAAATCTTGGCTTCCGGTTTTGGGAATTAAGATTTGCGCGCGGATAAATAAACCGGAGAGTGCCGGAAGTGCAAATCAGACTTCCGGCGTTCGAGATAACGGTCTGTGACCGATTCGTAATAAAAATCGGGCGGGGCGGCGGCGTTCCGGAAGCGATAGCTCATCGCGTATTCATCGCGCGGATTTCCGGTTTTCGCGTTCGAACGCGACAATGGGAATCTTTGCAAATTTGGCGATAAGTCGGTTACTGCGGGATAGAATTGTTGGTGTTTTAATTAATTGAATTATTGCGATTTTGCGTAAATATTTAGTTTATTTTCCGTTTGAAAGCTTGAATAATATATTTTTTAACTAGGGCGGTAAGTTGTCAATTGGACACGAGAGCGAAATTGGGCGCACGAACGAAGTGAGTGCGCACATTCGCTCGAGAGGGCATATTTAGATATACGTCAAAAAGTTCGGGCACTTTTTGACGTATAACATGGCAGAAATTGACACATGCGCTCAAAAAAGTTCAATTTAGCTCATCGCGTATTCATCGCGCGGATTTCCGGTTTTCGTATTCGAACGCGACAATGAGATTCTTTGCAAAAAGTGCAGGATGGAATTGTTAGTGTTTTAATCAATTGAATTATTGCGATTTTGCGTTTAAATAAAATTAAAAAAAAAAATGCAAATTTTAGTTTATTTTCCGTTTGAAACCTTGAATTGTATATTTCGTAACTAGGGCGGTAAGTTGGCAATTGGACACGAGAGCGACATTGGGCGCACTCACTTCGTTCGTGCGCACATTCGCTCGAGAAGGCATATTTAGTTATACGTCAAAAAGTTCGGGCACTTTTTGACGTATAACATGGCAGAAATTGACACATGCGCTCAAAAAAGTTCAATTTAGCTCATCGCGTATTCATCGCGCGGATTTCCGGTTTTCGTATTCGAACGCGACAATGAGATTCTTTGCAAAAAGTGCAGGATGGAATTGTTAGTGTTTTAAACAATTGAATTATTGCGATTTTGCGTTTAAATAAAATTTAAAAAAAAAAATGCAAATTTTAGTTTATTTTCCGTTTGAAACCTTGAATTGTATATTTCGTAACTAGGGCGGTAAGTTGGCAATTGGACACGAGAGCGACATTGGGCGCACTCACTTTGTTCGTGCGCACATTCGCTCGAGAAGGCATATTTAGTTATACGTCAAAAAGTTCGGGCACTTTTTGACGTATAACATAGCGGAAATTGACACATCCGCTCAAAAAAATGTCTACTATGAAATAGACCTCAATTGTCTCCGATGGGGTGGATTCGTCATAAGAACTCTCCTTAGCCTCCAGTTTCAACATAGAATTTACCCTCATTTTAAAACGTTTTCTTTAATTTTAATTTTTAGTTTGTAGTGAAAAAAAAATTTCACTTTCACGTCATTCTTCTAATATTGAGGTCTGTATTGTGTTTATTTTATTTAATTAATCGCTTTTTTTTATTGTAATCTAGCGATATTAAACATTTTCGTGCGTTACCCAAGTTACGTGGAAATACAACCAAAAGTGGAATTTCTCGTACTAAAAAACGTGCGCCAGATAATACTTTTACCGCATGAGTAATAAAAATTTATTTTTAATTTTAAATATAATTTGAGACCTCAAGACCTAAATATTAATTTTTTTGGATGAAAGATGTCGAAATTATATTTAAAATTAAAAATAATTTTTTATTACTCATGCGTTAAAAGTATTATCTGGCGCACGTTTTTTAGTACGAGAAATGCCACTTTTGGTTATATTTTCACGTAACTTGGGCAACGCACGCAAATATTTGAGGTCTTTATTGTGTTAATTTTAATTATTTAATCGATTTTTTTTAAATGTAACCTAGCGATATTAAATATTTGCGTGCGTTGCTCAAGTTACGTGGAAATACAACCAAAAGTGGCATTTCTCGTACTAAAAAACGTGCGCCAGATAATACTTTTAACGCATGAGTAATAAAAATTCATTTTTAATTTTAAATATAATTTCGACAACTTTCATAAAAAAAAATAATGAGGTCTTGATTGTTTTTATTTTACTTATTTACTTGTTTTTTTTTTAATGTAACCTAGCGATATTGAATATTTGCGTGCGTTGCCCAAGTTACGTGGAAATACAACCAAAAGTGTCATTTTCTCGTAATAAAAAACGTGCGCCCGATAATACTTATAACGCATGAGTACTAAAAATGTATTTTTAATTTTAAATATAATTTCGACGACTTTAATACAAAAAAATAATATTGAGGTCTTGATTGTTTTTATGTTATTTATTTACTTGTTTTTTATTTAATGTAACTTAGCGGCATTGAATATTTGCGTGAGTTAACCAAGTTACCTGGAAATACAACCAAAAGGCATTTCACATACTAAAAAACGTGCGCCAGAAAATACTTTTAACGCATGAGTGATAAAAGTTTATTTTTAATGTTAAATAAAATTTCGACGACTTTTAATGTTAAATATATTTTTGACTCATCCAAAAAAATTTATTTAAGTAAAATAAATTTGATTTGATAAAATGATTTGAATGCATCGAATGGAGAAAATTGTTTCCTAGCGAGAAATGCGTGTTTCGTTGTCCATAAAAAGTCCGCGATTTATCCACGGCGGCGATAAATTCTCGCGAGAAGACAAATGGGCGCTGTTGTGCGGGACCGGAAAAATTGTCGTGCAACATGCAGAGGAGGAGCGAAAGCGACGACGGTGTCGTCTGCCGGGGTACGGAGCGGCGAGAAAAAAAGGTCGAGGATATGATCGCGACAATTTTAAAACCCCCACATAAATTTGTTTAGAGCGCTCCTCTCCATCCAATCTACTCACACGTAAACATTCCAGCCCCAGCCGCAAAAAAAAGGTTCACCAAAGTGAATTTATTTCGTTTCATATCCCACACCGATATTCAAAACAAGACACTTTTTACCACGCACTTAATAACACCACTTCCTATCCGCTCAAGGTTTCTTGTATATTCAAGATTAACTTTACTTAAACGTCTTGTGTTAAATACAAATGTCTCTTATTGTGGACACATTTTCCAGCAACAAATTGAAATTACTGACTGACAATGAGTCGTGTATATTTATATCTCGAGGAGATTGTTGATTAATAGAAATACATATTAAACACATTGATTACCACACCAACTACATTTGTCTTGCCTGAGGCGCCTCATACTCAAATTTGTCATATGTCTTTGTCATAAGTGGCTTCGACGGTCATGCCTACATATGCCTACCATAAGGCGGCGCGTCTTATACTCAAACTAATGCCTTTGTCATAAGTGGCTTCGACGGTCATGCCTACATATGCCTTTGCCTGCGGCGCCTTATACTCAACTAATGTCTTTGTCATAAGTGGCTTTGACGGTCATGCCTACATATGCCTTTGCCTGCGGCGCCTTATACTCAACTAATGTCTTTGTCATAAGTGGCTTTGACGGTCATGCCTACATATGACTTGTCTGCGGCGCCTTATACTCAACTAATGTCTTTGTCATAAGTGGCTTCGACGGTCATGTCTACATATGCCTTTGCCTGCGGCGCCTTATACTCATACTAATGTCTTTGTCATAAGTGGCTTCGACGGTCATGCCTACATATGCCTTTGCCTGCGGCGCCTTATACTCAAACTAATGTCTTTGTCATAAGTGGCTTTGACGGTCATGCCTACATATGCCTTTGCCTGCGGCGCCTTATACTGAACTAATGTCTTTGTCATAAGTGGCTTTGACGGTCATGCCTACATATGACTTGTCTGCGGCGCCTTATCCTCAAACTAACGTCTTTGTCATAAGTGGGTTCGACGGTCATGGCTCACAAAAAAAGCTCAAGTCTAACACAACCGAAGAACTTAACTGCGTCAGATCCGGATATCTTCTGCAATGAATATTCGAGTTATCGTTTCCGGGACTTGATCCGTCGCGACTCGCAATAGATTTGCGTTACGACCAGAGCTTTCTCTTCGAATACCGGAAGTTCGAATTGCACTTCCTACATCGCTCGGCGTCTATTTATCTGTATATGTTAGCATTTGATATCCGCAAGATTTCAACGCAATCCTTCCACGAGGAAATCTCAATCAAACAATTTGCAAATTGAGTTTAAATTATTTATAAATCTTGTTAAACAGTCAGAAGAGAATAAATTTAAGCGCTTTATTCTATGGATTTAATTTAACGCGTTGATTGCTACGAGTTTTCTCGTAGTTGGTTATTAATCATCTCGTAGTCCGTTATGAGTTAGTTATTGGTTATGAGTTATCTTGTAGTCGGTTGTGAGTTATCTCGTAGTCAGTTATCTTGTAGTTATTACATGAATTAGGTATATTTGTTACAAATTTAGTCTTGATGAAACTATAATGTCGAGTTCAACCTAACCTAACCAAAATGTTCGTCTCGGCGGGGTTCAAGTTCCGGTCAACTGAAATTTCAAAAAAGCGACATCCTGGTGCCAAATGGACATTCAAGTTTTCTCCGTGCAGATTAACAGTTATAAGTGAGCGTCGCGAAGCGATTCCGTGACGTCCAATTATGGGTGCAGAAAGCCAAAACACCGTTCTACAATCCACGGAAAAATATAAATTTTTCAGCGGGGCGCTGCAAAAATATGGACGCTTTACTCTCATCACTTTTTTCTTGCAATACGGGGAGTTTGGGCGGGCGTCGGGACGGTCGCAAACGACGCAGCTTGCATTAAAAGATGAAACGTTCAATTCCCTGCGAGAATCACGCGAAACCGTTCCCGCAGTGTTAAAGTTGGCGATTCCGTGTGAGTTTTCCTGGACGCCCAAAAAACGTCGTTTTTATGGCGTCACGGCGCCATCTTCGGCGCAATCGGGATTAAACTCCCAAGCAAACTAAAAGATTCTATGGCCCATCGAACGGCATCGTTGCGGTTCCAATCCGTCAATTGGTTCCGAAGTTCTATGTATCCCCGCAAAACGCCTCTGGTTTTTCTCACTTTTTGCGCTTTTTTCTCTTCAAACTGCCGAAACTTTGCAAAAGGTCGTCGAAGTTTAAAAATTCTTGCCGGAGCGGCTGCGGGCGAGTGTTCTGAAGAGAACGAACCCAACCGGCGACCTGGACCACATCAAATAAGCCCTGGGCGTCCATGGAGGTGATTGCAATGTAGGCAAAAAAAATGTATTGGCTCTCGCACCAGGTGACTGGGACGTCGCAGGACGGCGAGCGAGGGCTCTAAAAACGTGGCGCGACGGCGGCAAGAGGATCCGGAATCTCAAAAATTTGAGATCCGACCAATAATGCGCCTCAAAAGTAAAATATCGTGATTTTAGTTTTCGATCTGGTGCGTCCTAACCTAGGCTGGATCTCGGTTCTACACCGGAAAAATGTACAATCCCGTTTTGCGCCGCCGCCGCCGCTTCCGTAAAAACCTCGATTTTCGGGTGGGTCTTGGACTCCCCGGAGGGGCGTGGCAGGGTGAGGACGAAACTCGGGGATGCGCCACGTGCTGACGGTCATTCACAGTTAAGTCGTCGAAGACGGTTAAAACATCGAAGATCTGCCGCCTCCGGTGGCATGAAAAAAACAAATTTGAGCCTTTTTAAACCCACGCGGTGCGGTCCCCCAGGTGAAATTCGCGAAACGCCACACGTCGGTCGTCTCAGAATCGATCGAAATTTACGATTCCGTCGCGAACGGGCGATTCAGGACGAACGCTTTCCCACATGGACCCCAAAATTTTGCATTAAAAAAATTACCACTTTTACGGAGGTCACGGCGAAGATGCCCAGGGAAAATGGAATTCACGCAAGGATTCCGGTAAATTCCGGAAGATTTCCGGTAGATTCCGGTAAAACTTGCAGACGCGTCATCAGATACCACTCTCGTCGCTGCGCGACTTTTTTCGGCGACGTTATTCACATTTTTCGGCGAATCCGGTTTCCCGACTGAAAAGCCGACATCGGCGGTCCCCTCAATCCTGGAGAGTCGGTGCATCAGATTCTTGTAGCCAAAGAACAGACGAACAATCCCACGTACGGCGATTTTCGATGAGACTTGCGGATCGCGTCCTTTAGGCGTCCAAAAATGACGAAATTTTTGCAGGAAAATTTTGGGGTTTTGGCACTTTGTGCAAAAATTAAGCAAAAATGTCGAAAAGTGAAGTGACAGTCGGACTTGTGGCAACGTTCCGGACACGTTGGTGCCGGTGTCAGGTCCGTGTGACGAAAACTGTCCGAGTTGTGGGTGAAAAGGTGAAAAAGTTGCAAAACTCTGCGCAGCAGCCCCCGGAGAGGGTAGAGAGTTGAAATTATTTTTAGAATATAGTTGCATCTTTTGCAAATTATTTGTTGAAATTTTCGAAAATAATTGAATTTTTTTTAATTTCTTAAAAAAATTTCGAAAAATGTATGTTTTCTTGACTCCTTTTAAATTCAGGGAAGGCTCGTTACTCAATTAGTAAATTAATAATAGGACGCTAGGCGCTAATGGGTCAATATCGCGGATAATATAATATATAAAATATGTTTCTTCTAATCACATTAGAAGCATGTAATGCATCAAATGCTTTCTAAAAAAATATTTGCAAGGTGTCCTCAAAAGACGACGCTAAGCGTTAATGGGCTAATATCGTATTTAAATATAATAATACAATATTTAAAATATTAATAATATTATAAGCATGTAATATATCAGATGCTTTCTAAAAAAATGTTTAAAAGGTGTCCTCGAAAAAGGACGCTGGGAGATGATATATACAAAAGACTAAATAATAATTTTGATTTACTTTTTAATTTGCGTGCACTTTCGAATTAATTAAAATGCATTTAAATTAATTTTGCTCTAGCTAGTTAGGGTGTCCTTATATGAGGACTCTGGGAGATGATATACACAAAAGACTAAATAATAATTTTGATATACTTTACGAAAACAGATATTTATTTGTGTGCACTTCGAAATTGATTCAAATGCATTTGTTATTTTTGCTCTAGATAGTTAGGGTGTCCTTATTTGAGGACGCTGGGAGATGATACATACAAAAGACTAAATAACAATTTTGATTTACTTTACGAAAATAAATATTTATTTATGTGCACTTTGGAAACAATTAAAATGCATTTAAGTTTTTCTTTCTAGCTAGTTAGGGTGTCCTCATTCGAGGACGCTAGGAGATGACATATACAAAAGGCTAAATAATAATTTCGGTTTTACGTTACGAAAACAAATATTTATTTGTGTAAGCAATTCATTTTAAATATTTAGAAAAGCATAATATACATAGGCATTACACAGCATTTTCTACGATACGTTGGCGGTTTTCCTTTGTAGCTAATGCGTTGAAATCTTCGTTGATTTTCACGCTTCTCCAAAATGTAACATTTTTATCAAATTTTACATCATCCAAAATACTGGCTTTAGATGTGTACTTTATCAATAAACATTAATATCAATATTTATTGATGTGATTTGTTCATTGAAGTAAGGCCTAGCCCACAATACGGCTAAACCGCCGCGGTTTTTGTTCGCGTGATCTTGTGACTCAATTAAGCTAATACATAGCGTACTGTGTGTTTCTCGAGCGGTTTCGCTGTTACAGCGGTTACCGCTCGCGGGAAAAAACCGTAGTGGGGCCTCAGCCTAAGATGTGAACAAGGTTAGAAACGCACAAGAAGTACACAAGTTTGGAAACGCAGAACTTGAAGAGTAGAGGTGTAATAACAAAATTAGTGCATCGCATGTGAAAACAATTTGCCTGTCTGTTGGTGTCTAAAATTAGAAGCATGTATTGCAGCAGCTGCTTTCTAAAAACATGTTTTCAAGGTGTCTTCGAAATAGGACGCTGGGCGTTAACGTGTTAAAATCGCGGGTAATATAATATATAAAATATGAATAATATTAGAAGCACGGAATGCATCAGAACTTTCTAAAACATTTCTAAAAACAAGGTTTACAAGGTGTCCTCAAAAGAAGACGCTGGGCGTTATTATAGCGAGTAATAAAATATTTAAAATATGAATAATATTAGAAGTATGTAATGCATCAGATGCTTTCAAAGGAAATGTTTACAAGGTGTCATCAAAAGAGGACGCTGGGCGTTAATGGGTTAAGGGCCTATTTCCATATGTGCGACACTCAACTACGCGACGTCGTGCGACATCGCCTGTCAAATAATGATTACATTGTTTTAAATGGACACGTTGCGTAGCTGTCGCGTCGCCATAGTGAGAACATGCCCATCTAAAATAATGTAAACATTATTTGACAGGCGATGTCGCGTGACGTCGCGTAGCTGAGTGTCGCGTATATTAGAATCGGCCATAATATCGCCGGTAACATAATATATAAAATATGAATAATATAATATATAAAATGGATAAAATAATATAATTAATAATATAATATATAAAATATGAATTTCGACAAACAAGCGGCATCCAAAAATTGTTGTTAAATTAAATGGAGGGTAAATTCCGGCTGACCGGTCGCATAATGCAACAGTTTGCAAACAAGAAAAATTCGAAACGTGCAAAAAAATTAATTAGCAAATTGCGAACGCGACCAAATTGTTTGTGTTTCGCATATTATTATAATAATTATCAAATGAAGTCGATAATTTTGCACAACGTTCGCGGTACGTAAAATCTGCGCGTTAATTTCGCAATTACAGATTGGAAAATTGCAACAATTTGCAAAACAAAACATTTAATTTTATTTCGCTCGGAAAAATAATATTTTAGAAGTTTTTGCACTGTCGATTGTCAAATTGAATTTTAACATTTTCTAGATTTTGCAATTTTTGTTCTTCGTACAATTGCCAGAGCTTAAATAGAAACACTCAACCTGATATTTCAACTGAATGCAAAAACATTCAAAAAACTTTTAGAAATTTTAGAAAATTTCAAGAAAATTTTCTTAATCAACAGTTCAAAAAAATAATATTTTGCAGTAGTGACAACAGACGATTAAATTACTGAGGTATTACAAGAACATACAAGACCAAACAAGCCCAGGCAAGAGAAGACAAGAGCAGACAAGAGTAGACAAAAGCATACAACCCCACGCAAGAGCAGACAAGACCAAACAAACCCAGGCAAGAGAAGACAAGAGTAGATAAGACCATACAATCCCACACAAGAGCAGACAAGACTAAACAAGCCCATGCAAGAGAAGACAAGACCAGACAAGATTAGACAACCCAGACATAATGAAATAGTTCCACTCAGTATTAGTGCATCATATAACATCATATAACATATATTTTCAATGCTTCTTTAGAGGACAATAAGTTTCCGGATGTCTTAAAAAAGTCAGTAATAATTCCGATTCATAAGAAAGGGGATTCAACGAATTTACAACACTCGCTCTAATTTTAGCAACCGCTAAAGTCACTGAATATCCAATGGAATGCAAAATGATGCTCTTCTTCAAAAAACATCACATCAAACCAAGGGAACAGCATGTATTCTGTAAAGCAAAGTCTACCACAGCCGCATTACAAAAATTAGACCAACACATTCTCCCAGGGATACACAACCAAAAGTGCCCTAAGACCAAAGCCTTTGACTGCGTTTCACACTCAAAGCTACTGAAAACACTTCACACATACGGTATTAGAGGAAAATGGTTCAAATCATATTTGTCACAGAAGAGGCAATATGTAAGAACAGAGGAGTGCATATCTTCGACGGTCAACATAGAAATGGGTGCCCCGCAGGGTAGCGTTCTCGTCCCTCTCCTAGTATCTCTGTATATAGCGGTACTTAAGCGGGGTCAAATGTGTGTTCTATACAGACGACTCAAGTTTTATCATCTCAGAGGTGTTGCAATAAAACCAGGACTGGGCATCTGTGCCATTAGCGCACATTCCAAAACGTGGGACTAAGGACACGAATGCAATAGGTTAATAGTTTTTCCAGAAACTAAGGGGTTTTATTACCACGCTAAAATATACCTCCCCCGAACATTTTAGAAAACGTGCGAAGGCCCATAAAAACTTTCCCATAAAGATTAACCAGTGGACCAGACATTTTCAGTATTTAGAGAATATAAGACTTGATTGTTTATGGGAGGAGCCAAGTAAATTCAGTCTCCCCCTTATTTGAATTAGAGGGATGATTTAACTCCTCTTACAGGTTTATTTTAGTTCTCAAGACTTAAGTTATTTCGTTATATTGTATTATTGTTTAATGAAATTGTTAAAACCAACTCGACTATTATTCGATAAACTACGTGCCTTCGTACCGAATCCCGGTGAACATTACATTACAAAATCCCGAGATATTTAGATATATCTCAGAGACCGAAGAATTGTTGGCCAGCAGTCTTTCCCTCTCAACATTGAAGGCAGCGGTAGTTCCCATCCAACCCCCTTTACAACATTAGCGACAGCAGAGTTCCCATCCACCCCCCTTCACAACAGAAGATTCGATGCAAACAACGGAAGCAGCAGCTAACAACCTTCTCCATAACCTGAACACTTGGCAAATGACAGCAAATGACCTACATCTAAATAGAGAAAATACAAACTATCCTATTTTCCAAACCAGACGTCGAGTCTAAGCCGATGATTATTGATTAAAAATAGGTGACTCATTTCTACATTTTGAAGATGAATTTAATTGGGACTCCCACATACAGCACGTAGCTGCAAAGTTAGGTAAGAAGGCTTATATGTTTAAGATTCTCCGAAACACAATTGACCTATCGCTTCTGCTAAGAATCTGCATCGCGGAGTTGCAATCAACAAACTCATTTGCCATCATTTTTGGGGGCCATCACCACTTCTAGAGGTTGTCTTTAGGACGCAAAAGAGGGTAGTACGGTCTATCAAGAGTATCTCTAGGTTAGGTTGGTCAACTTTTTGTCGGCAATAATTCGGAGACCTAAACCTTCTAACGGTTTTCTCTAATAATTTTTTCTAAAATGGCAGGTTTGTAAGTACATTTTATAACTTTGGCAAGCGACATTCAGACTCCTAAAGATAACCAATAATGTGATACTTATACTTGAAACCATACAGGACCAGACAGGACCAGATAGGACCAGACAAGACCAGACAGTCCCATGCAATGAAAAGTTTGTCGTCAGAAATGGCATTTAATTCAGAGGGGTACCTCAAGAAAGTGTTCTTGTCCCAACTTTGTTCATCTTATATTTAATTGATCTAGTTTCGTTTATCCAAGGAAGATACTGACTGCAGTTTATACGCAGATGATCCGGGCTTCCTCATTTCTTAACAAACCTCATTGGATACATAGCGAAACGAAAATCTCCTAGTTCGAGACTTATCCATTTAATTTTCAGCAAACAAATTATTTTTCAACATCGACAAAACTGTATCAATATTATTCAAAACATAACGTGTAGTGAATAAGCCAAGGACATTTCTATACAAACTGCTCAATGCGCGACAAAACGTATAAATTCCAGGAAATATCTTGCTATATGTTTTAAAGAAAACTTAGCTTAGCACATGATCATCGACATCGTGTGTGAGACGCTTAGTAGGAAAGCCTACTGTCTCCGATACCTGAAGAGATTTTTGAGTGTACCAGAATTATTACACTTCTTCTTCTTCATATAGCGCTACAGCCCAAATCGGGCCCTGGCCTCGTGTATTTGTATCCTCTATTCTTCCCTGTACTTAGCTGTTCTTCTCCACGCTCTTACACCGAGTAGTTGGTATGCGTCTTCCCGGGCCTCTTCCTCCCACGGTTTTCTTGGCCTTCCTACTTGCATTTTTGCGTTCAGTGCTCTTAGTTGCAGACGGTTGTCGTCCATCCTGAGCACATGTCCTGAAAATCTTAGTCTTTGCAGTCTGATGAATGTAGAAATCGGTGGTTTTTGGTATATCTGGTAACCTAACTCGTTAACTCTGCCTCTAGAGGAAAGTGAGTGAATTGAGTAGCACAGTGACCATAGCAGCCGGTCCCAAACCCGGATAAAAGAGGAGAGTGGGCGAAGGGCTATATACCCTTCCTACCATAAATAGCAAGTTCAGAAACATGTACAACAGCCTCGGAATGGACGGAATTAGGCTATATAATTGGAACATGGGATGTACGCATACTAGATAAACTTGACACCAGACAGTACCATACAGGACCAGACAAGACCAGAAAAGACCAGACAAGACCAGACAGTCCCATTCATAGAAAAGTAACTCACCAGAAATGATTTTTAATTGAGCGGGGGTACCTCAAGGGAGTGTTCTTATCCCAATTTTGTTCATTTCATATTTAGCTGATTTAGTTTCGTTTATCTTAGGAAGATGCTACACTTTATATGCAGACGATGACAGCTTTCACATATCTAACAAAACCTTATTGCATACACAGAGAAAAAAAATCAGCCCAACGGTCACTTCTCAGAGGGTTACAAAAATTACACTTTTACTTTGCTGAAATTCAATCAATTTTCTCCTATGGTACATTAGCTTGTGGAACTTCACGAGAGTGGCCGAAAGTTTTGAAAGCACAGAAACGGATACTTAGAGCCCTTCTGGGTCTACCGGCGTATACATCCTGCAGGCCTCACTAACTTAAAAATTGTAACTGTATTAAGTCTCTTCATTCTTGAAACTAATTGTTATGTACATGTAAGCAAGCAATAATTTCCTAAACATAAGGATAATTATAATTATAATACTGGAGGATGCATGAAACTATGCACGTCCTATTCAAGATTGGCTGTTTGCAGTAAAGCGCCCGCTGTTGCTGGAATCTACTTATATGCCCTGGAATCTACTTCTAACATGCTACCTACAAGTTTTGCCCAGGAAGTCTCGCCCAGGAGAGATATTGTTTCAAAATGTTCCATTATACCGCCTTTTGTGCCCTAAAGACATCCTCTACTTTTTGTGACTCCCTCAAAAAATGTTGGTGTTTTGAGATTGTCGATTGCACCACCTCGTGACACAATATACCATTGATGAGTATGTAAAACTGTTTTAATCATTCTATTGCCTTACCAATATGTAGACAGACAAAATGGGACAAGGTCAGAGAGGACTAGACAAGGCGAGACAAGACCAGATAATATCAGATATGATCAGACAATATCAGACATGATCAGACAATATTATAATAATAATTATGAAATGAAGTTGATAATGTTTAGAATTTTGCGGGTCGTAAATCCGTGCGTTAATTGCGCAATCATAGATCCGAAAATGGCATAATGAAGTTAATAAATATATTATTCAGAGAGAGCTGCTCCGTCCGTTCCGGTAATTAGACGAAACGTAACGAAACATTTCAGCCGTTTTAAACGCCAAACGGCAATTCACTCACACTCCCGAACAGACAATTAGCTCGCGAAAAAAACCGCTTTATTGCCAAATTCTACATTTTAAACCTAACTAGCACAACGTATTTTTGTGGGTCATTGAATAATTTACAAATAGCCAACACAAAAATTGTTTAAACGAGTTTGTGTAATCTTGGCTCTTATATCTTATTATGTCAATATTGTCAAGAATTGATAGAATGATAGAATTGATAGAATATTTTGTGTAATTTTTTTTGTTATATTTTTGTAATTTTTGTGTAATTTTGTGTAATTTGTCTCTTGACAAATCTTGTCAATCTTGTCAAAACCTGTCTAGACTAGTTTGTGTTGAGTGCGTTAAATCTATTATATCTACTCACAAACTAAAATGAACACTTTAATAAACACATTATTGTATGTAAAGGATGCCTATCCTGGATAATCGTGCGTAAAAGTATTCAAATCGTGCGTAAAAGTCAAATGTAAGACATATGAAGATTCATTATTAAACGATTTCTGTTTGTCGTAACTATGGCAACAACTTGCGTCATCAAACATAAAAACATAGACGTAGTGAAAATAAATTTTCTGACGTTTCTGACTGTCATTGCGATTAAACCACTCGCCTTCGGCCCGTGCTTTAAACATCGCAACTCATGCACAAAAAATCTTCTTTATACACTTGTATCATAAACTACTATTAACATGCTTCGTAGATAAAATAATGTATGATACACGTGTTTGTAATGCTTTTTGACCATTCATTGCGAATAAACCACTCGCCTTCGGCTCGTGCTTTAAACTTCGCAACTCATGCACAAAAGCCCTTCTTTACACACTTGTATCATAAAATACTATTAACATGCTTCGTAGATAAAATAATGTATGATACACGTTTTTTTAAAGTCTTTTGTGCACTCATTGCGAATAAACCACTCGCCTTCGGCTCGTGCTTTAAACTTTGCAACTCATGCACAAAAGCCCTTCTTTACACACTTGTATCATAAACTACTATTAACATACTTCGTAGATAAAATAATATATGATACACGTTTTGTGAAAGTCTTTTGACCATTCATTGCGAATAAACCACTCGCCTTCGGCTCGTGCTTTAAACTTCGCAACTCATGCACAAAAGCCCTTCTTTACACACTTGTATCATAAAATACTATTAACATGCTTCGTAGATAAAATAATGTATGATACACGTTTTTTGAAAGTCTTTTGTGCACTCATTGCGAATAAACCACTCGCCTTCGGCTCGTGCTTTAAACTTCGCAACTCATGCACAAAAGCCCTTCTTTACACACTTGTATCATAAACTACTATTAACATGCTTCGTAGATAAAATAATGTATGATACACGTATATGTAACGCTTTTGTGCACTCGTTGCGAATAAACCACTCGCCTTCGGCTCGTGCTTTAAACTTCGCAACTCATGCACAAAAGCCCTTCTTCACACCCTCGTCTCATAAACTACTATTAATCGAATGAATATCAATAACTTAATATATAAATGATAGAAATGATTTCATTAATTTCGATTAGATTAAAGTATTTTTAGGACGCTTTGTCCGCGAATGTAACCGGGTTAGACATGCCGGTAATAACTACCTCAACCGAAACTATATTCCATAAGATCAATGGCCAGTCGGAAGGGTTAGGGCTCTTGGGGAATTAGAGAGCACGGCCGGCCCCGTGTAGCTCACCCTTCGGGCTTACGGCCTGGTACTGTGTTCGAGACATTTATCAATTTTAAGCTGCGCCGGCCCGCGATAAAGTCGCTGCTTCCCGGCGTGCGCCCCCAAAAATGGAACCCACCCTCAATTATAACGTTTAATTCGCAATTACACAATATCACATGCAATACTCATTTATATCTAGATCTTACTTCAACTGCATAAATTAAATATTAATATCTCACTTGCGTTTATTATTTTTAGATGAATAATAATATCCAAAGGCTTAAAGCAAATGCATATATTAGTTTATAAATTTCATCTTTGAAATCATTTATGCATAAATTTAAGGTGCGGTGTGGGGTGTTTTTTTTTTATTATTCTCTCCTTGGGTAAAACTCGGGCAAGAAATTCGGAACGGGGAAAAAGTTCGCATTAAACTTGGAACTTTACTATTCATAACCAGATTAAACAACGCCTACAGACGAGAGCCGTATCCTCCGCGCGCATCTCGACAACCAAACTTTGGACAAGTTAAACATAACAAACAAATTACAAAATAGTCCTTCGCCCCGCGCGGCCCCGCACAATGACTGTAATTTAAAACCCTCCGCGCAATTCCAAACTGAAAAGATTCGCCAGTCTTGCTCCCGAAAGAAAACCTTGGTCTCTTAGCATTTGCAAAGAATAAGAAACAAGTACTTAGTTTTTGCTGAAACTTATCTTGCTTTCGTGTATAAATCTCTAAGATATATTCTAATACATTAGATTTCGATAGATTAGGTTACGGTAAGTTACCGAATATTTGGGAGACCCGGGTTCGATTCCCGGTCGGGGAGGCCACAACTAGGGCGGGTTGAATTCGAAATGAAATATAGGTTTCGAAACCCGATATTTTGAGAACTAGACTAGTTATATTCAGTTGCTAAACTGAGTTTTGTAGCTTAATACACAGACTAGCTAATCCAATAAGTACTTTCGTTAGAATTAAGTCCATTTGGTCAGAATGTTAAGATTTTGTTGAAACAAGACGAACATTAAGTTCGAAATTAAATATCCAAATTAAAGCAAGTTCTTTATGAGACTGAATAGATAAACTTGGAACAGATTGCACTAAACTAAAACGTCTGTACTAAGGAAACCAAATGGGATTAGACTAAGTATTTCACATGGCTAGAAACTTCGAAATCTGTTCTAAATAGGTGGACTAGATAGTTTGAGCTTGATCAAGCAGATTAGTCAGACTTAAAGGGTACTTAGGGTACTTAGGGACTTAAAGTCAGGGTTAAATCTAAGTCTACTTGAAATAACATAGATTGAGTATGAGTAAACAGGAACAAATTTAAACGTCTGTACTAAGGAAACTAGAAGGGATTAGACTAAGTTGCTCCCACAGTTAGAGTCCTGGAAGTCTATAATAAGTAGCAAGACTAGATAGTTTCAGTTAGTCCTAGCAGTTTAGTCAAGTTTGCGGATTAAAGTGAAAACCTGCTCTACCAAAACATCTATGAATGGAGGATAGATATATCCCTCCTATCGCAGCCCAACATATGCCTAACCTCCAAAGGACCTTAGATACTGGATAAACACGGAGACGTAACCATTGAGCTACATAACAAAAAACTAAAAGCCCTGAGAACCGGGGAAGGCCCTGGGTTCGTGTGGGTAGAGCTGGAAAACGTTTGTGTGTACTCAGCCTACGTCTCCCCAAAGAAAGACCACACACACTTCCACAGTTTCTAAACCACCTACGGGAAAGCATCGAGAGCCAAAACAAACAGGTCATAGTAGGGGGTTACTGCAACGCCAAGGCCAGGGCATGGGGAAACCGCCGACAAGACCCCAGAGCAGCTGTGGGACAGCTGGAAGAGCGATCTCTGGTCCTTCAGAACACGGGAGAGAACCCGACTTTTGTGAGACGGGACAGCGTCCGAAAGCGTGGTCGAAGACGCGACCAAAACCATCACCGATTGGCGGGTCAGAGACAAAGAGTCCCAAAGCGACCATCAGTAGATCACATTCAAGGTCGGGCAGGCAAACGAGAGAACACGCAAATCAAAGCAACTGAAGATCTGGAACCTTAAAACCCGGAAAAAGAAGGTGACGGCGCATGCAACGCAGACAAGTGTATACAAATACTGCAAGAAGCGCTCAAACGCGCCAATAAGAACAACAGAACAGCTACGGTGAAAAACCACAAACCTACTTACTGTTGGACGGAGGAGGTGGCTGAAGCAAGGAGAGAAAGCATCCGCAAAACTGCGAAACATCGCCCGAGATTTAACAAAGGACCCCAAAGAAGGGCACCATGAGAGCTTGAAGGTAGCCAAAAGACACATAAAAAACGGGAATAAAGAACGCCAAAACGGAAGCGTGGATACAGCTAACCGCACAAGTTGACAGCGACCATTGGGGTACAAAATCGTCACGAGGAAGGTGTCCTCGCTCCAGATGAGCATCAAAGAGAAGAAAGAAATCGCGCAAACGCTATTCCCACAACGGGAAAAAATAATATGGGTATACCCATGGGTGTCTGAAGCAGATATCCTTAGGTTTGAGGAAGAAGAACTGTTAACGGCAGCGAAAAAAGCACCAGGACCAGACGGGTTCTCCGCAGAACTGATAAAGACCGCAACATCAACCTATCCAGACTACATCAACGGAGTCATGGACAAGTTACTGACAGAGGGGATTGTCCACTGGCAGTGTTTTTCACTGCCAGGGCACGATCCCCTCTGTCAGTAACTTGTGCGACTGATCCTGGGCGCGACTGGCCCTGATAGAAAAGAAGCAGAAAGACTGTCTTACCAAACTCTACGACCACCTGTTGGATGAACCTGGCGCTGGAAGCCGGAGAGGGGCTATCTGAACCTAAAAAAAGGAGCACGGTGGATGCGTTACTTGTGGTCAAAAGGCTGGCCCATGAGGCCAACACCGGAACCTACCTCGCCAGAAAACTCTGTGCGTCGGTGACGCTAGACGTCCAAAATGCCTTCAACTTGGCAACATGGGACAGCATAGTGGAGGCAATCAAAAAAAAGGTAAAAATTCCTACCTCCTGAAAGTGATCCAGAACTACTTGTCAGGAAACTCTGGACTGAACAGATAAAGTGGAAACAGATTGCACTAAACTTAAAAGTCTGTACTAAGCAAACTAGATGGGATTAGGCAAAGCATTTCACATGTCTAGAATCTTCGAAATCTGTTCTAAATAGATGGACTAGATAGTTTGAGCTATACCAAGTAGTTTAGTGAGAATTAAGGATTAAATTTAAGTGTACTTGAAACAGCATAGATTGAGTTTGAATAAACAGGAACAAATTTAAACGTCTGTGCTAAAGAAACTAGAAGGGATTAGGCTAAGTAGTTCTCACAGTTTGAGTCCTGGAAGTCTATAATAAGTAGCACGACTAGATAGTTTAAGTTAGTCCTAGTAGTTTAATCAAGATTAAGGATTAAAGTGAAATCTGCATAGAATGTAAAGTTTGAGTTTAAATGTCTGTATTCAGTTAATTAGGTGAGATTAGGCTAAGTAGTCTTTAGGGCTAGATTCTTTGCAGTCTATACTAACTAGTTAGACTAGATAGTTTAAGCTAGCCTTAATAGTTTAGTCAAGATCAGGGATTAAAACTAGCTCTGAATGAAACTGAATAGATAAAGTTGGAACACTTATCTTAAATATCTGTACTAAGCAAACTAAATTAGACTCAGTATTTTACTTGGATAGAATCCTAGAAATCTGGTCTAAATAGGTGGACTATATAGTTTGAGCTAGACCAAGTAGTTTAGTCATCATTAAGGGTTAAAGTTAAGTCTACTTGAAGCAGCATAGATGAGTTTGAATAAACGGGAACAAATTTGAACGTCTGTACTAAGGAAACTAGATGGAACTAGACTAAGTAGCTCTCACTGTAAAAGTCTTAGAAGTCTATTATATGTAGCAAGACTAAATAGTTTGAGTTAGTTCTAGTAGTTTAGTCAAGATTGACGATTAATGTGAAGTCTGCATGGAATGTAAAGTTTGAGTTTAAATGTCCGTATTCAGTTAATTAGGTGGGATTAGGCCAAGTAGTCTTTAGGCCTAGATTCTTTGAAGTCTATACTAACTAGTTAGACTAGATAGTTAGAGCTAGCCCTACTAGTTTAATCAAGATTAAGGAATAAAGCCCGCTCTGTATGAGACTGAATATACTGAAGTTGGAACAGATTGCACTAAACTTAAACGTCTGCACTAAGCAAACCAGATGGGACTAGACTAAATATTTCACACGGCTAGATTGTTGCAAATCTGTACTAAATAGGTGGACTAAATATTTTGAGCTAGACAAAGTAATTTAGTCTGAGTTAAGGGTTAAATTTAAGTGTATTTGAAACAGCATAGTTTCAGTTTGAATAAACAGGAACAAATCTAAACGTCTGTACTAAGGAAACTAGAAGGGATTAGACTAAGTAGTTCCCATAGCTTGAGTCCAATGGGAGTTCAAATGGGGTAGTGCATGCGCACCACACGATGCTGATTCCTGTTAGCGTCGCATAGCCTATCCTACCCAATTCCTACTCTCACCTCCTAGTAGCCTTTATATGAAAAGTGGGGAAGCCAGGGCAACCTGAGCAACCTATCTGGAGATGGGGTAACCAACCCCGGTGGAAAGAAAGGTCAGAGCGGGAGAAATGACCCTCCGAAAAAGGGTTTGGGCGTGGGGCTAACAACCCCACACCGGAAAAACCTTTTGTTACGAAACCTCTAAAGAAGCCTCGGACACGACGGACTTTGAGAAGACGACCCAATCGAGAAAAGGAAATGAGTATCTAAACATGGAACGTGCGAACCTTATACAAAACAGGAACGCTAAAACAACTATTCCCCATACTAGAGCAATATAAAATACAAGTAACCGCCATACAGGAGAGCAGATGGTTGGGGAAAGGAGTAATAGATACAAAGACACACTCGTTCCTATACAGTGGAAAGGAATATGATCGGAGTAGCATTTATAGTAGATCAAAAAAGCAAAACCTCATCATAGACCTCAGACCCATCAACGAGAGGTTGTGCGTGATACGACTAAAGCTAAAGTTCTTTAATATATCAATAATAAATATCCACGCGGAAACGGAAGAGAAGGAAGAAATGGCCAAAGACGACCTCTGCCAAACATTAGAAAGAACCTATAACACAATACCAACAAACGATATCAAAAGCGTCCTCGGAGACCTGAACGCCAAAATAGGGAAGGAAGTGGAATACGAACCAACCATAGGAAAACACAGGCTCCATGATTAATCCAATGACAACGGAAAAAGGATAATAGATTTCGCAGCAAGTAAAAACATGACAATTAGCTCAACGTACTTCCCACACCGTAACATACATCAACAAACATGGATATCCCCGGACGGCCAACCAAATCGACCACCTGATCATCGGTCCAAGAAACGCATCCAGCATACGCGATATCAGAACCTGCAGAGGATCAAATATTGACTCTGATCACCACTTACTTAAAGCTACATACAGAGAACGAATAGGTTTAGGAATAGGTAGAGGTCAATAGGTACGAAAAGTTACCCAACCGTGCAAAAATATACCAGGAATCCCAAACAAAATATCACCTAGGAAAACTGAAGGAAGAAACAACACTAACAGCTTTCCAAAATAACATAGCAGAAGTACTACAGGAGCAGAAAGTGAAGATAACATAAAACGAGGAAGAAAACGAAATCGTTGAGGAGAAATGGAAAGAAATCAAGGAAGCGGATAGAGGAGCCGCCAAAAACACAATAGGCCCCAAACTAAAGGAATACAATAAAGAATTGTTTGACGAGGATCGCAAGAAAGCCATAAACGACAAGAACGAGGCATATGCTACATACATAGAGGGACCCACCCGACTACAGAGGGCCAAATACGAGGATGCCAGAAAAGCAACTCATAAACTGCGACGAAGAAAGAAAAGAGCTACAAGTAGAGGAGGACTTTAAGAACAACGACACCAGGAAAGCATACAGGCAAATAAATATATTCAAGAAAAGTTTCCAGCCAAGCACTAGCCTATGCCGAGATGAGACAGGAGAAATCATCGGAAACGAAACAAAAATACAAGGGAGGTGGAAACAATATTTCGGGGAACTTCTACGCCCAAACAGCAACCAGAATCCAACCAACAAAGACCACAGAGTACTCGAACACACAGCAGACGAACGAGAGGAGAACAACGACCCCCTAACAGAAGAAGAGGTGAGAAAATCAAGTCGGTAAACAACAAAAAGTATACTACAACATTTCGGCTATAATCAGATTAGGGAATGTCCACAGGAAAACAAAACTGAAACTTTATAAAAGAATAATACGTATGGAAGCGAGACCTGGACGCTCTCACAAAGAGCGGAAACAATGGTGAAGGCTATCGAAAGAAAGATCTTACGCAGAATATATGGACCGGTCCAAAAAAACGAACAGTGGAGAATAAGATACAACCACGAGATCTACCAGCTCTTCGTAGAAGCAGATCTGGCAACAACAATAAGATTACAAAGACTTAAATGGGCCGGGCATTTACAAAGGATGGAAGAGTCAAGAGTAGTCAAGAGGATTTTCAACCAAAAACCGGAAGATAATAGACCGGTTGCAAGAGCAGGGGCGAGATGGGCAGACACAATCCAGGGGGACGCTCGATCCATGCTCGGACCACCAAACTAGAGAACGGCGGCGGAGGACAGGGATGGCTGGAGGAAGAATATAGAGGAGGCCAAGGCCCGATTTGGGCTGTAGAGCCACTGGATGGAAGGATAGTTTGAGTCCTGGAAGTCTATAATAAGTAGCAAGACGAGATAATTTGAGTCCAAGTAGTTTATTCAAGATTGAGGATTAAAGTGAAGTCAGCATGGAATGTAAAGTTTGGGTTTAAATGTCTGTATTCAGTTAATTATGTGAGATTAGGCTAAGTATTCTTTAGGGCTAGATTCTTTAAAGTCTATACTAACTAGTTACACTAGATAGTTTGAGGCAGCTCTAGTAGTTTAGTCAAGTTTAAGGATTAAAGCTAGCTCTGTATGAGACTGAATAAAGTTGGAACAGATTGCACTAATCTTAAACGTCTGTACTAACCAAACCAGATGGGATTAGACTAAGTAATTTATATGGCTAGAATCTTCGAAATCTGTTCCAAATAGGTAGACTAGATAGACTGAACTACATCAAGTAGTTTAGTCAGAATTAAGGGTTAAAGCTGAGTGTACTTGAAACAGCATAGATTGAGTTTGAATAAACTGGAACAAATTTAAACGTCTGTACTAACGAAACTAGAGGGGAGTAGGGAAAGATCCTATGTTATATTCTCAGCGCCACCACATGACCGGGGGGTATGAGGTCTATTTAACCCCACGCTAACGGGGGTCTCAGCTCTATGTAACCCCACGAAAAAGGGGGTGTGAGGTCTATGTAACCCCACAGCCCCGGTCATGTGGTGGTGATGAGAATACAACATAGGATCTTTCCCTACTCCCCTCTAGTTTCGTTATTAAAGACGTTTAAATTTGTTCCAGTTAACATACGATCTCTCCCTTTTGAAGGGATTAGACTAAGTAGTTCCCACATTTAGAGTCCAAGAAGTCTATAATAAGTAGCAAGAATAGATAGTTTGAGTTAGTCCTAGTAGTTTAGTCAATATTGAGCATTAAAGTTAAGTCTGCATGGAATGGAAAGTTTGAGTTTATATGTCTGTATTTAGTTAATTAGGTGAGATTAGGCGAAGTAGTCCTTAAGACTAGATTTTTTGAAGTCTATACTAACTAGTTGGAGTAGATAGATGGAGGTAGCCCTAGTAGTTTAGTCAAGATTAGGCATTAAAGCCAGTTATGAATGAGACTGAATAGATAAAGTTGGAACAGATTGCACTAAACTTAAACGTCTGTATTATGTAAACTAGATAAGACTAGACTAAGTCTTTCACATGGCTAGAATTTTCGAAATATGTACTAAATAGGTGCACTAGACAGTTTTATCTAAACCAAGTAGTTTAGTCAGAATTAAGGGTTAAAATTAATTCTACTTGAATCAGCATTGAGTTTGAATAAACGAGAACAAATTTAAAAGTCTGTACTAAGGAAACTAGAAGGTATTAGACTAAGTAGTTCCCACAGTTAGAGTCCTGGAAGTCTATAATAAGTAGCAAGACTAGATAGTTTGAGTTAGTCCAAGTAGTTTAGTCAAGATTGAGGATTAAAGTCAAGTCTATATAAAATGTAAAGTTAGCCTTTAAATGTCTGTATTCAGTTAATTAGGTGAGATTAATGACTTTCTTGCATTTATACGACAAAGCCGAGAAAGGAATTTTAAAATATCTTATTATCGTCGTTAATACATCACTATCTTTGATAGTTTTTTGCAAACAAAGCCGTGAAGGGACTTTGGAAACCAAGAAAATATTTAAACAATGTTGTTATTTGTTTAGGCGCTATCCAAACTGTCGGTATTCTTGAAATAGATTGTGGATAAATATCACAACAGAAATTATAATCTTGTATTGGTTCGAACTAATTAAATTGTGACTGGAGGCTGATTAATAAAAACTAATTAAATCACTGTTGAGAACGATCGCGTGTTATTTTTTTGTGCGTTGTTGTGAAAATTCGAAATTAATTTTCGCAACAAGCGCCGGGGCGGGTGCAGCTGCACGTCGCGTGCAGAGGCAATTATTCACGTTTTAAATTTTTCAGACCTTTTTTCGGCGGCGGCGGCGGCGTGTCCACCGCCGTGCATGCATTTATTTAGTTGGAATTGCTTCACGCATGAAGCGACGCGGCAACATTATGTGTACACACTCGTTTTTATCATTTTCGCTTCTCCGCGCCCGCTCCACCTTTTCTATAAAAAGTTTTCTATAAAAATGAAGTTTAATTTAAAAAAGCAGGTCGGTTATCACTAACCATCCGGGCTGCCCACCCTGAATGAATGCAAAATATGCGATACCGGTGTGGCGCATACTAAAACTAAGGTGGACACCTTTTCTATAAATGCGGAAACTCGTTTCACTAAGACCCGAAATTTCTAAACAAAAACTTGATAAACCAGTCGAGATAATTTTTTATAAATCGGCTCGAAAGCAGAGACAGCCCCGTATTTACTCGCGCCTCCATGGCACAAATTTAAATAACGTACAGCACAGTGGCGGGTAAATAGTTTTATTTGTTCCTGAGCGCTCTACTTCTTGCTAAATACAATTTATTTTATTTGTAAATATGATGTTTATTATGATGTTTAGGTTATATAATAGCCAGATAAATTACTTCTAGTAAATGAATAAATATAGACCGCATATCAATGCGACCTCTCGATCCAAAATGAAATAAATTACGAAACTTTTATATACCTTCACAAAAAAATATTTTTGCTACGCCTATGTCTTTTCAATACGACGTTTAAGCGCGAAACTTTCAAATAGCTTTGAAGTTTTTGACGGGGCTCTCCGTGTTTTTGCTCATATTTTTATCTTAAAAATTAAAAAATCAGATTTCATTGTCCCACCACACCAACGACATTGTACTCAAATAGGTTTAATTGCTCCAATAATCTTTATTTATTTCTCCATATCCGGCAAAACACACCAAATATTACTGCTTATCTGCCAGATAACAAATCAGTGTGTGCTCTTGTATATCAACCGAAGAAGCTTCAGACACTTAGTTCAAGGCAAACTGTAAAGATGCTGTACACGTTTGGGTTTAGTGAGATTTTGCTGTTGCTCGTCTTCATCCTCTGGCTAGTCTACTACACCAACAGGCGCAAGTACCTTAATCAGTTCGCCGGAATCAAAGGCCCGAAAGGATGGCCCATTATCGGCAACTATTTGCAAATTAGGAAGAGACAAGGTAAAACTAATCTGTAACTAGATTCAACTAGATAAGGCTAGATAAAACTAGATAAGACTAGACAGACAAGACTATACAGACAAGGCAGGACAGACAAGAGTGGACAGACAAGAGTGGACAGACAAGAGTGGACAGACAAGAGTGGACAGACAAGAGTGGACAGACAAGAGTGGACAGACAAGAGTGGACAGACAAGAGTGGACAGACAAGAGTGGACAGACAAGAGTGGACAGACAAGAGTGGACAGACAAGAGTGGACAGACAAGAGTGGACAGACAAGAGTGGACAGACAAGAGTGGAGAGACAAGAGTGGACAGACAAGAGTGGACAGACAAGAGTGGACAGACAAGAGTGGACAGACAAGAGTGAACAGACTAGACAGACAGGACTAGAGAGACAGGACTAGGCAGACAGGACTAGACAGACAGGACTAGACAGACAGGACTAGACAGACAGGACTAGACAGACAGGACTAGACAGACAGGACTAGACAGACAGGACTAGACAGACAAGACTAGACAGACAAGACTAGACAGACAAGACTAGACAGACAAGACTAGACAGACAAGACTAGACAGACAAGACTAGACAGACAAGACTAGACAGACAAGACTAGACAGACAAGACTAGACAGACAAGACTAGACAGACAAGACTAGACAGACAAGACTAGACAGACAAGACTAGACAGACAAGACTAGACAGACAAGACTAGACAGACAAGACTAGACAGACAAGACTAGACAGACAAGACTAGACAGACAAGACTAGACAGACAAGACTAGACAGACAAGACTAGACAGACAAGACTAGACAGACAAGACTAGACAGACAAGACTAGACAGACAAGACTAGACAGACAAGACTAGACAGACAAGACTAGACAGACAAGACTAGACAGACAAGACTAGACAGACAAGACTAGACAGACAAGACTAGACAGACAAGACTAGACAGACAAGACTAGACAGACAAGACTAGACAGACAAGACTAGACAGACAAGACTAGACAGACAAGACTAGACAGACAAGACTAGACAGACAAGACTAGACAGACAAGACTAGACAGACAAGACTAGACAGACAAGACTAGACAGACAAGACTAGACAGACAAGACTAGACAGACAAGACTAGACAGACAAGACTAGACAGACAAGACTAGACAGACAAGACTAGACAGACAAGACTAGACAGACAAGACTAGACAGACAAGACTAGACAGACAAGACTAGACAGACAAGACTAGACAGACAAGACTAGACAGACAAGACTAGACAGACAAGACTAGACAGACAAGACTAGACAGACAAGACTAGACAGACAAGACTAGACAGACAAGACTAGACAGACAAGACTAGACAGACAAGACTAGACAGACAAGACTAGACAGACAAGACTAGACAGACAAGACTAGACAGACAAGACTAGACAGACAAGACTAGACAGACAAGACTAGACAGACAAGACTAGACAGACAAGACTAGACAGACAAGACTAGACAGACAAGACTAGACAGACAAGACTAGACAGACAAGACTAGACAGACAAGACTAGACAGACAAGACTAGACAGACAAGACTAGACAGACAAGACTAGACAGACAAGACTAGACAGACAAGACTAGACAGACAAGACTAGACAGACAAGACTAGACAGACAAGACTAGACAGACAAGACTAGACAGACAAGACTAGACAGACAAGACTAGACAGACAAGACTAGACAGACAAGACTAGACAGACAAGACTAGACAGACAAGACTAGACAGACAAGACTAGACAGACAAGACTAGACAGACAAGACTAGACAGACAAGACTAGACAGACAAGACTAGACAGACAAGACTAGACAGACAAGACTAGACAGACAAGACTAGACAGACAAGACTAGACAGACAAGACTAGACAGACAAGACTAGACAGACAAGACTAGACAGACAAGACTAGACAGACAAGACTAGACAGACAAGACTAGACAGACAAGACTAGACAGACAAGACTAGACAGACAAGACTAGACAGACAAGACTAGACAGACAAGACTAGACAGACAAGACTAGACAGACAAGACTAGACAGACAAGACTAGACAGACAAGACTAGACAGACAAGACTAGACAGACAAGACTAGACAGACAAGACTAGACAGACAAGACTAGACAGACAAGACTAGACAGACAAGACTAGACAGACAAGACTAGACAGACAAGACTAGACAGACAAGACTAGACAGACAAGACTAGACAGACAAGACTAGACAGACAAGACTAGACAGACAAGACTAGACAGACAAGACTAGACAGACAAGACTAGACAGACAAGACTAGACAGACAAGACTAGACAGACAAGACTAGACAGACAAGACTAGACAGACAAGACTAGACAGACAAGACTAGACAGACAAGACTAGACAGACAAGACTAGACAGACAAGACTAGACAGACAAGACTAGACAGACAAGACTAGACAGACAAGACTAGACAGACAAGACTAGACAGACAAGACTAGACAGACAAGACTAGACAGACAAGACTAGACAGACAAGACTAGACAGACAAGACTAGACAGACAAGACTAGACAGACAAGACTAGACAGACAAGACTAGACAGACAAGACTAGACAGACAAGACTAGACAGACAAGACTAGACAGACAAGACTAGACAGACAAGACTAGACAGACAAGACTAGACAGACAAGACTAGACAGACAAGACTAGACAGACAAGACTAGACAGACAAGACTAGACAGACAAGACTAGACAGACAAGACTAGACAGACAAGACTAGACAGACAAGACTAGACAGACAAGACTAGACAGACAAGACTAGACAGACAAGACTAGACAGACAAGACTAGACAGACAAGACTAGACAGACAAGACTAGACAGACAAGACTAGACAGACAAGACTAGACAGACAAGACTAGACAGACAAGACTAGACAGACAAGACTAGACAGACAAGACTAGACAGACAAGACTAGACAGACAAGACTAGACAGACAAGACTAGACAGACAAGACTAGACAGACAAGACTAGACAGACAAGACTAGACAGACAAGACTAGACAGACAAGACTAGACAGACAAGACTAGACAGACAAGACTAGACAGACAAGACTAGACAGACAAGACTAGACAGACAAGACTAGACAGACAAGACTAGACAGACAAGACTAGACAGACAAGACTAGACAGACAAGACTAGACAGACAAGACTAGACAGACAAGACTAGACAGACAAGACTAGACAGACAAGACTAGACAGACAAGACTAGACAGACAAGACTAGACAGACAAGACTAGACAGACAAGACTAGACAGACAAGACTAGACAGACAAGACTAGACAGACAAGACTAGACAGACAAGACTAGACAGACAAGACTAGACAGACAAGACTAGACAGACAAGACTAGACAGACAAGACTAGACAGACAAGACTAGACAGACAAGACTAGACAGACAAGACTAGACAGACAAGACTAGACAGACAAGACTAGACAGACAAGACTAGACAGACAAGACTAGACAGACAAGACTAGACAGACAAGACTAGACAGACAAGACTAGACAGACAAGACTAGACAGACAAGACTAGACAGACAAGACTAGACAGACAAGACTAGACAGACAAGACTAGACAGACAAGACTAGACAGACAAGACTAGACAGACAAGACTAGACAGACAAGACTAGACAGACAAGACTAGACAGACAAGACTAGACAGACAAGACTAGACAGACAAGACTAGACAGACAAGACTAGACAGACAAGACTAGACAGACAAGACTAGACAGACAAGACTAGACAGACAAGACTAGACAGACAAGACTAGACAGACAAGACTAGACAGACAAGACTAGACAGACAAGACTAGACAGACAAGACTAGACAGACAAGACTAGACAGACAAGACTAGACAGACAAGACTAGACAGACAAGACTAGACAGACAAGACTAGACAGACAAGACTAGACAGACAAGACTAGACAGACAAGACTAGACAGACAAGACTAGACAGACAAGACTAGACAGACAAGACTAGACAGACAAGACTAGACAGACAAGACTAGACAGACAAGACTAGACAGACAAGACTAGACAGACAAGACTAGACAGACAAGACTAGACAGACAAGACTAGACAGACAAGACTAGACAGACAAGACTAGACAGACAAGACTAGACAGACAAGACTAGACAGACAAGACTAGACAGACAAGACTAGACAGACAAGACTAGACAGACAAGACTAGACAGACAAGACTAGACAGACAAGACTAGACAGACAAGACTAGACAGACAAGACTAGACAGACAAGACTAGACAGACAAGACTAGACAGACAAGACTAGACAGACAAGACTAGACAGACAAGACTAGACAGACAAGACTAGACAGACAAGACTAGACAGACAAGACTAGACAGACAAGACTAGACAGACAAGACTAGACAGACAAGACTAGACAGACAAGACTAGACAGACAAGACTAGACAGACAAGACTAGACAGACAAGACTAGACAGACAAGACTAGACAGACAAGACAGGACAGACAAGACTAGACAGACAAGACTAGACAGACAAGACTAGACAGACAAGACTAGACAGACAAGACTAGACAGACAAGACTAGACAGACAAGACTAGACAGACAAGACTAGACAGACAAGACTAGACAGACAAGACTAGACAGACAAGACTAGACAGACAAGACTAGACAGACAAGACTAGACAGACAAGACTAGACAGACAATTCCTTAAAATCATCTCCTTGTTGGTCTCATAAACCTAAATCTAGATAATCCACTTAGTCCAAATATCGCTTATAGAGTCATTATCTAATGGAGTCAAATACACGCAGATTTACGGCAAGACGTACAAAGTCTTCGTGGGACTCGAGCCGAGGATAGCGACATGCGACACGAAACTGCTCGAGATCGTCTTGGGGTCTAACAGGCTGACGAAGAAGTCGGTGGACTACGACTTCTTCAGGCCCTGGTTCGGCGACGGATTGCTCACCAGTTCCGGTGCAGACTAACCCACCCTTACGCTCAATCTAAGTCTAATTAGTTTTGGTTTCAAGGTGCAAAATGGAAGTCGCACCGAAGGATATTAACGCCAGCCTTCCACTACAGCATCCTGGAGGATTTCGTGGAAGTTTTCGAGGCTCGCGGCAATATTCTCGTGGAGAACTTCATGAAAGATTGCGGAAAGGATTCAGTGGATATCTATCAAGTTATCAACAGATATACCTTAGACGTCATCTGTGGTAATACTAAGTTCTTCTTTGCATTTGGTAATTGGATAAATCTAGGTTTAGGTTTAATTAAGTTACGAGGTTTTAGAGACTGCAATGGGAACCGCTGTCGACGCGCAGACGAATCCAAACCACGAGTATATGCGAGCAGTCAAATCGTTTTTGGACATCGTCTTCACACGAGTCTATAATCCTTTGCTACGTAATCACACTCTATACAAGTTCAGTAAATTGTATCAAAGGGAGCGAGGAGTGGTCAAGACTTTGATAGACTTTAGCTCGAGGATTATCGAGAAGAGACGGGAACACCTTTTGCAGCAGAAGGACCGCGAGGTGGAACTAGACGAGTTTGGGAAGCGGAAGAAAATGCCGTTTTTGGATATCTTGCTGAGAGGTTCGATCGATGGCAAACCTTTGAGCAACGAGGACATTAGGGAAGAAGTCGACACCTTCCTCTTGGAGGTACCATTAGTTTACTACTCTAAATTAGTTAGGAAATTACAGAATTTCCTTATCAAACTTTATAGAATCTTAATGTAGCTCAGTATCTACCAAACAAATTTTAAATATTTTTTTCTAAATTTGCTCAAAATTTTGGTTCCAAAGCTTTGTGTTGTTTCATAAAAGTTTTAATATTTTTTGTGTTAATTCATACAAGTTTTGTTTGCCAGGGTCATGATACGACAGCGATAGCCTTGAGTTTCATAACGTACAATCTATCCCACCATCCGGAAATTCAAGCGAAAGCCGTGCAAGAACTCGATGAAGTATTCCAAGGCGATACAACCCGCACCGCTTCGATCAAAGAACTCCAAAACTTGAAATACCTAGAGATGATTATCAAAGAATCGTTGCGGCTGTATCCCTCGGTCGCCCTGCACGGCAGGGAGCTCCTCGAGGACATAGAATATGGTAAATAGCGCGAATTCGTTTTATTCTTTTGCGGGAAATTTTTATTGCAGATGGTAATGTCTTACCGAAAGGGATGTCGCTGATTATAAATCAATACGCGTTGCACCGGGACCCGGAGGTTTTCCCCGATCCGTATAAATTTGATCCGGAAAGGTTTAATTTGGATAATCAGGCGAAGAGGAATCCTTACGCTTACATTCCTTTCAGCGCTGGCGCCAGAAACTGCATAGGTAAGTTTTTAGAGGACTTGTCAATCTAGACTAATTCATAAACGATAGAGACTCAAACTTTGGCTTGCATTAATACAAATTGAGACTATTTTGCTTGCAGGACAAAAGTTTGCGATGTTGGAATTAAAGTCTGCAATTTCAAAGCTTTTACGGAATTTCGAGTTTTCAGCAGCGAAGCCGGTTCACACCCCTGCGTTGGTTTTCAACGCGACGCTAATCTCGCTGAACGGCATTCACGTCGGAATCAGAAAGAGAGTCCTCAATAATAATATGTGATGTATAAAATGAATGAATTAATAAATATCTGAGCCTCCACGGCACTTTTTAAATATCGAGGTCTTGATTTTATTCATTTTATTTTATTTATTTGTTTTTGTTTTTAAATGTAACCTAGCGATATTGAATAATTGCATGCAATATGTGCAAAGACAGGGCTGTGGGAGGAGGTAAAGGACTGTAGCACCATTAAGAAGAAGATGTGGCAAGACAATGCGACGTGTATTTCTCGTATTAAAAAACGTGCATCAAGAAATACTTCGCAGACATGAGTAATAAAAGATAATATGTGATGTATAAAATGGATTGATTAATGTTTGTTGTAATTTATGAAATTTGCGTTTGTAAAGTGAATTTGTCTAGTTTGATTAATAAATCGTTTGACGGGGGAATTAATTATCAAAGAGTTTGTAATGAGATTAGTCTGGGAGCGGGTGAAAAGGGTTTTAAAAAATCGGAGCGTTTCCTCGCGCGGCGGCGAAATATAAAAGTTTTGTGATATTTAGTGATTAATAAAAAGCTCGGTGCAGACAGCTGTCCACGAGCGAATATACATTTAGCGGAAATGTGTAAAGAAATTTACAGCAAAACATCAAACGTGATGAATGTTTGACCGCAAATAAAACCGGAATTGGGTTTCGACCTCAATTATTTCTACAATAAACTAATTGTGGAAAAATTGGGTTTTGTTGGGGATTAGTGTAGGAGGAATTATTAAAAATTGTATCTTTGTAAGATTTCAGGTTCTCGAGTTTTCATGTTCTTGAGTTTTCGGGTTTTTGAGTTATCAAGATTTCGAGTTTTCAAGATTTCAAATCGTCAATTCTTCTTCAAACATTTTTCAAGCCTTCAAGTTTTATTCAAGCATTCATCAAGATTTCTTCAAGATTTCTTCAAGCTTTCTTCAAGCCTTCTTCAAGCCTTCTTCAAGCTTTCTTCAAGCCTTCTTCAAACCTTCTTCTAGCTTTCTTCAAGCCTTCTTGAAGTCTTCTTCAAGCTTTCTTCAAGTCTTGTTCAGGCCTCCTTCAAGCTTTCTTCAAGCCCTTTTCAAGCCTTGTTTAAACCTTCTTCTATCCTTCTTCAAGCCTTCTCCAAGCCTTACTGAAGTCTTCTTGAAGTCTTCTTGAAGTCTTCTTCAAGTCTTCTTCAGGCCTTCTTAAAGCTTTCTTCAAGCCTTTTTCAAGCCTTCTTTAAACCTTCTTCTATCCTTCTTCAAGACTTCTTCAAACCTTCTTGAAATCTGCTTCAAGCCTTCTTCAAGTCGTCTTCAGGCCTTGTAAAAGCCTTCTTCAAGCCTTCTTGGAGGCTTTTTGAAGCCTTCTTCGAGTCTTCTTCAAATCTCCTGCAAGCCTTCTTTAAACCTTCCTCAAGCCCTTCTGAAGCCTCTTTCAAGCCTTCTTGTGTCCCACCTACTACATATGTAGATGGTGTGCATCACGCTGTCCTCTTACCCGCAGTATTCGCAGCTATCAACAGCTCTGCCTATCTTGTAGAGGTAATCTCTCAAGCATCGGTGTCCGATGAGTGCTTGTGTTCTTCAAGCCTTCTTGAAGTCTTCTTCAAGCTTTCTTCAAGTCTACTTCAGGCCTCCTTCAAGCTTCGTTCAAGCCCTTTTCAAGCCTTTTCAAACCTTCTTCTATCCTTCTTCAAGCCTTCCTGAAGTCTTTTTGAACTTTTCTTCAAGTCTTCTTCAGGCCTTCTTCAAGCTTCGTTCAAGCCCTTTTCAAGTCTTGTTCAAACCTTCTTCTATCCTTCTTCAAGCCTTCCTGAAGTCTTCTTGAAGTCTTCTTCAAGTCTTCTTCAGGCCTCCTTCAAGCTTCGTTCAAGCCCCTTTCAAACCTTGTTCAAACCTTCTTCTATCCTTCTTCAAGCCTTCCTGAAGTCTTCTTGAAGTCTTCTTCAGGCCTTCTTCAAGCTTTCTTCAAGCCTTTTTCAAGCCTTCTTGAAACTTTCTTCTATCCTTCTTCAGGCCTTCTTTAAGCCTTCTTCAAGCCTTCTTGAAATCTGCTTCAAGCCTTCTTCAAGTCGTCTTCAGGCCTTCTAATAGCCTTCTTGGAGGCTTTTTAAAGCCTTCTTCAAGTCTTCTTCAAATCTTCTTTAAGCCTTCTTTAAACCTTCCTCAAGCCTTCCTCAAGGCACTTTCAAGCCTTCTTTAAGCCTTCTTCAAGCCTCCAAGCCTTTTTCAAGGACTAAGTTCCAGTTGTATTCCAATTCTAACATGAAGGGTATAGCGGTTCTAGGTCCTTTGGTAGAATGTCCCTCTCTGTGTCCCACCCACTACATATGTATATGGTGTGCATCACGCTGTCCTCTTCCCCGCAGTATTTGCAGCAGCTATCAACAGCTCCGCCTATCTAGTGGAGGTAATCTCGAAAGCATCCGTGTCCGATGAGTGCTCGTGCTTGTGTTCTTCAAGCCTTCTTCAAGCTTTCTTCAAGCCTTCTTAAAGCCTTTTTCAAGCCTTCTGCAAGCCTTTTTCAAGCCTTCTGCAAGCCTTTTTCAAGCCTTCTTTAAACTTTCTACCAGCCCTTTCCAAGCCACATCAGGTCTTCAAGTCTACCAGTGTTCAAGTCTTCAAGTTTTCAAGTCCTCAAATTTTCTAGTTTTCAAGTTTAGAATGTATTTGCTCTTGTTTTGAAATTACGGACAGATATATTACAGACAGACAGATTAATTTTATTTGAAAATGGCAGATATCGATCTGAAGACCAGAAGATTAGAAGACTTGAAAACGTCTTCCTCGAGCCTTCTTTAAGCGTTCTTAAATCCATTTTCAAGCCACCTACAACTACCTTCTTCTAGCCTCTTCCAATCTTCCTTCTACCCATCCTAACCTAACCTACAACTACCTTCTTCTAGCCTCTTCCAAGATTCCTTCAAGCCTTCTTCAATTCATCAAGTTTTCAAGTTTAGAATGTATTTGCTCTTGTATTGAAATTACACCCACGAGCTGTACCGTTTATACGAAGAACTAGAGACCACATTACACATACATGTAATGAGACTTCGCTGGGCTGGGCATGTACAAAGAATGCCAGACACACGGATCCCAAAAATGGTGTTCCAAAACTAACAGGAGGAAAACGAGCTGCTGGTAGGCCAAGAACAAGGTGGGCAGATAAAGTAGCAATCGACGCCCAAGAACTGCTGCAGACTCAAACCTATTTTTTTTTCTTTGGGAGGGGGGGGGGGTGTAGCAAGCACCCCCGGGTTAACTTGGCAAGTGGTCCCCACACATCTTGGCACTGCTCTACGCATCAATGCTCAACGCATCAAAGCAATGCTCAATGCTCAACTTCAAGATGCCGGTTGTTTATCAATGTTGTCTATGATGTACCTTACTTCCCCCATCCATCCATGTTGATTAGGGGTTCTGGTTTAGCCGCAGTGTTTCAGCAATCTACCTTTTCTTCTCGTCCTGCTCCTCATAGCTGATTATTCCAGATATTGTTTTTTTGGACTAAGTTCCAGTTGTTTTCCGATTCTAATATGAAGGGTATAGTGGTTCTACGTCCTTTGGTAGGATGTCCCTCTCTGTGTCCCACCTACTACATATGTAGATGGTGTGCATCACGCTGTCCTCTTCCCCGCAGTATTCGCAGCAGCTCTGCCTATCTTGTGGAAGTAATCTCGAAAGCATCCGCGTCCACTGAGTGCTTGTGTTAGATGTTAGTTTAATTCTCGTGTTTCCGAGTTACCCATATTTCGACATCCTTTATTAACAGCCTTGTCAATTGTCCCTTATCGCTTGCTACCCACTCCTTCTACCATGCCCGCAGTAGTTCAGTCCTTGCGATCCTCTTGGCTTCTTTTTTATCAGTAATTGGTTTTATTTGTCTAGCTGAGTAGATGCTAAGCCTCTCCTGCACTAGTAGCTATATTGGAGGAATGCCTGTTATTACCATGGACGCCGCCCTTGATATAGTTCTGTGCTACTAGTTCCAATTGCTAGCATTCTCTGGACCGCTGCCAGCTTGTCTTTGGTGGCTTTCACGCTGATAGCATTGTCCCCTTTCCTTTACAGTATCAGTCTAGCCTTTTTCCAGATCTGCGGGAAAACACTTTCTTGTAGGCTCCTATTCATGACGCGTAGAACGTACTGGGGTACAACATTGCACGCAGGTTTAATGATTTCGGAAGGAATCATGTCCGGGCCTGTATGTCCATGTGCTCTGCCTTTGTTAAGTTGATCACTACGAGTTCTTGGTTGTAAATTCCAAGACTTCACTGCATATCGGTTTCTACCAAATCCGTGCGGGGTGAATTGGGAATATGACACGGAATAAGACACACAACTGGAGAAGGGCAGCAAAGGACCGCAAAAGTTGGAGTCAGGGACTGCAGGATGCCAGGGATCGATTTGGGCTGTAGCGTCATTCAAGAAGAAGAATTGAAATTACGGGCAGATATATTATAGACAGACAGATTAATTTTATTGGAAAATGACAGATATTGATTTGAAGACTAGAAGATTAGAAAACTTGAAAAAGTCGTCAAATTTTCTTCAAGCTTTCTCCAAACCTTCAAACGTTCCTCAAGTCAACTTCAAACCTTCTTCAAGCCATCTTCATGCCTTCTTCACGTCTGCATGTTAGCAGTTTCGAGTTTAGAATTTATTTTGCTCTTGTATTGAAATAACGGCCACGAGCTGTACCGATTATACGAAGAACCAGCGACTACATCACACATAAAACTAATGAGACTTCGCTGGGGTGGGCATCTACAACGAATTCCAGACGCACGGGTCCCAAAAATGGTGATCCAAAGATTACCAGGAGGAAAACGACCAGCTGGTAGGCCAAGAGCCAGGTGGGCGGATAAAGTAGCAAATGGACGCCCAATAACTGCTGTTGATACAAAACTGGAGAAGGGCAGCAAACGACCGCGAAAGTTGGAGGCATGGACTGCAGGAGGCCAAGGCTCGATTTGGGCTGTAGCGCCATTCAAGAAGAAGAATTGAAATTACAGACAAACAGATTAATTTTATTAGAAAATGACAGATATCGATTTAAAGACTAGAAGATTAGTAAACTTGAAAAAGTCGTCAAATTTTCTTCAAGCTTTCTCCAAGCCTTCTTGAAGTTAACTTCAAGCCATCTTCATGCCTTCTTCTAGTCAGCAAGTCTTCAAGTTTTGCAAGTCTTTAAGTCGTCAAGTTATCAGGAGGAAATAGACCACCTGGTAAGCCAAGAGTGGCGGATAAAGTAGCAATCAGTCAGTATCGGTCAGATTAAGTAGCAAGGTGGGCGGATAAAGTAGCAATCGGCGCCCAAGAATTTCTGCAGATACAAAACTGGAGAAGGGCACTACACGATCGCGAAAGTTTGAGGCATTCTTTGAGCCTTCTTCAAAAGTTTTTCAAGTCGTCAGGTCGTCAAGTCTTCCTGAAGCCTTTTTTAAACCTTCTTCAAGCCATCTTATAGCCTTCTTCTAAACCTCTTAAAACCTTCTAAAAAAGTCTCAAAACCATCTCAAAGCCTTCTCAAAGCTTTCTTCAGCTTTTTTTCAGGCCTTCTCCAAGCCTTTTTCAAGTTTTTGAGTCTTCAAGTTGTAACCCTACTTTTACTCGATACGCGAGATAGTAAATAGTCTGAGTATTCCGACTATGAAGTTCTATTATGGTTGGAACTGTGGACGGAGCCCAGTAAATCTAATACCTAATTGAACACAAGCGACAATGGTTAGCGTGGTGAACTCAACAACGAATTGCAATTAGAACACCGTAGGGAAAATGATGTAACCATTAATATATTTGCACTCGAATATACCAATTCGTAGAGTAGTCATAAACCACGAAATCAGAACGGGATGCCTGTTTGCTATTTTCATTGATTTGAAAGCTGCATATGACTTGGTAAATAGGAGGAGATTGGATGAGTGTTTGGGCACGTTAAATATCTCAGAGAATGTGAGAAGGAACGTCAGGATTTTGTACGAGAAAACAATATGTAAGGTGGTAGCGAACCATTGGGAATCTGACTATTTGCAGATGAGGAAGGGCCATAAAGTCAAGATAAGGCCCAAAATCAAGATCAATAAGCCAAGAAAAGGCCTAAGGCAAGGAAGGGCCTAAGGTAAGGAAGGATCTAAGGCAAGGAAGGGCCTAGGGCAAAGCATTGCCTAAGGAATGGAAAGGCCTAAGGCAAGGAAGGGCCTAAGGCAAGGAAGGGCCTAAGGCAAGGAAGGGCCTAAGGCAAGGAAGGACCTAAGGCAAAGAAGGGCCTAAGACAAGGAAGGGCCCAAGTCACCTTCTCCAAATCCGCCAGATACAGGTTGAAGAGTGTGGCAGACTCTTCAACCTGTATGTGGCGGATTTGGAGAACGTTCGACATTCCGGCCAAGCTGGAGGAGTGTTGATTGGGAAAAAGAAGGTGTGGAGCATGGTATATGCGGACGACATGGTGGTATTTGCAAAGTAGACGGGTGAGATGAAGGACGTGATTGAAAGACCTGTCGTTATTTGAAAAAGAGGAAGTTAGGGTGAATGTTGGAACAATAAAATGGGTGCGGTTTAAAAGAGGTGGACGATATAGGCATACTTCCGCGATTTCAGTACGCTGCCATTCAAACCTTTCTGTTGGAATGGCAGGGTACTGAAATAGAGGAAGTGAGTAAACTTAAGTATTTGGTGTATGTCTTTCGGACTGGCTACAGGCGTTAAGTCGTCAGGTAGTCTTCTTGAAACCTTCTTCAAGCCCTTTTAAAATCTTCTTCAAATCTCCTTTAAGTCTTCTTCAAGTCTTCTTCAAAGCTTTTCAAGTCGTCAAGACGGTAAGTCATCAGGTAGACTTCTTGAAACTTGCATGGGCGAGAACGGGAAGGGATATTTGTTTTTGAGAGTTTAGAAAAAAACTAGACTTGAAGACTTGAACCTTTGAAGACTTGAAAATTGAAGATATGAGCACTGAACGATTAACTTGACGATTTGAGACCTCCTTGTCCAGGCTTTGATATCTCCATAATTACGTTACAATGACCTTGCCATCCCTGTACATCTCCTTCCCACAGAACCAGATTCTGGCCGTGTTGGCTTTGATGACCAAGGCGGCTTGCGTGCCGGTCAAATTCTCGACGTTCTCGAACTCCATGCGGAGGACGTCGTGGGGCGGCAGCTTTTCAAAACTTTTCAAGTCGTCAAGTCGTCAGGTAGTCTTCTTGAAACCTTCTTCAAGGCTTTTTAAAGCCTCCTTCAAATCTCCTTCAAGTCTTCTACAAGCTTTCGTCAAGCCTTCTCCAAAGCTTTTTAAGTCGTCAAGTTGGTAAGACTTCAGATAGTCTTCTTCAAACCTTCTTCGAGCCTTTTAAAGTAGCTTCATGGGATATACGAGGTATATCCCATGAAGACTCCTATGGAGACCTGAAGACTTAAGGACTTGAGGACTAAGGATTTGAGGTCTTAAGGACTAGAGGACTTAAGGATTTGAGGACTTGAGGACTTAAGGATTTGAGGTCTTAAAGACTAGAGGACTCGAGGATTTGTGGATTTAAGGACTTAAGGATTTGAGGACTTAAGGATTTGAGGAGTTAAGGATTTGAGGACTTAAGGATTTGAGGTCTTAAACACTAGAAGACTTGACGATTTGAGGACTTAAGGACTTAAGGATTTGAGGTCTTAAAGACTAGAGGGCTCGAGGATTTGAGGACTTGAGGATGTGAGGACTTGAGGACTTAAGGATTTGAGGACTTAAGGATTTGAGGTCTTAAACACTAGAAGACTTGACGATTTGAGGACTTAAGGACTTAAGGATTTGAGGTCTTAAAGGCTAGAGGGCTCGAGGATTTAAGGACTTGAGGATGTGAGGACTTGAGGACTTAAGGATTTGAGGACTTAAGGATTTGATGAGTTAGGGATTTGAGGTCTTGAAGATTTAAAACTTAAGGACTTGAAGCTTTGAACTTAAAGCTTTGACGACTTGAAGATTTGACGAAAAATTTGAAAACTTGAAAACTCAAAGCCTTGAAAACTAGAAATTTTAAAATCCCGAAAACTCGTTTTCCATATTTTTTCCTTTTCTCTGTTTCCCTTATTTTAAAAGTAGTTTAGATTTCTATCCACCCCGCGTTAAAATCGAAACTATTCCCAACTCTAATAAATTTCCATAAAACTTTTCCCCACCGATTTTTAGGTAATCGCGCGCCGCCGCCCATTATTTCCAACAAAATTCCAAATATATTGCACTTGCGAAAATATCCGCGACTTATTTCCCGCTACATACATCACCGATTACCGCTCACCCTTCTGTTCCACGTCCAACACTCAACCAACAAAAAAAGCACCCTCACCTACCCAAAAGTCTTCACCATTTATTCCCCGTACACGATGACGACCTTAATAGATATCTGCGCGTGATTTACACACGCCACAGCCGCCGAAACACCAGTTCCAGTTGCATCTGAACAATACCCAGCAAATGCATATGGACATTGCACCAGACAATGCTGCTGATAAATCATTCAGCTTCAATCAATTTTATAAAAAAAGGATCAGAAAAAAATGTAAAGGCTATTTTACGACAAAGTTACGTTGGACGTTCTAAACGATTTTCAAAGTTACTTTAGACGTTCTAGCCTTACACAAACTTTCAAGTGGAAGGGTCAAGTTGTTAAGAAATCGGGATAATAAGAGTATCAAAGGCAATGTTTGAAGAGCCGCGAATGCATAACAACGAGCCGCATGCGGCTCGTATGCGGCTCTTGACAATCCCATTTGGTTTTTGTATTAAAGACAGGCAAAAGTTATCGAAAGTCATTGAGTAACTTGGAAATATCGAGACGATTCTCTAAGAGAAACGTTATATCTTTCAAAAATATTAAAAATAAATTGAAGAGACGGCGTTAATATTTTTGCGCTTAAAAAATTAAAATAAATTAATTAAATAAAGTAGAGCTACTAGTCAAGAGTAGTAATTTACATTGAATTGAAAAATTTACAAATAAGTTGTACAAAAAAAAAAAAAAAAAAAAAAAACATGAATTTTTCTATTAAAAAATTTAAATAAATTAATTAAATAAAGTAGAGATACTAGTCAAGACTAGTAATTTACATTGAATTGAAAAATTTACGAATATGTTGTACAAAAAAAAAAAAAAAAAAAAAAAAAAAAAAAACACGTGAATTTTTCAATTCGCGATTAGAGAACTTTAAGTTCTCTATGTAAGTATGAATTACCACGTAGTAACTGCCCATCCACGCAACCATCCTACTTTCTTTAATTAATTAATTTATTTTTATAATTTTTTTTTTAATTTTTTGCGCAAAATATTAACGCCGTCTCTTCAATTAACTTTTAACGGTGGTGGCGTTAATACGTAATTACCACTAATTTTTTTCCTTTTCTCAAAATATTATTTTGTTTTGTTTTTGCAAAATCTTATTTTCTTCGTTTTTAACGTATCTCTTACGTAATCGACCAGCTTGTCCGTTTAACTCAATCCTTCTCTGTTGTTGGATTGCAGAGTGAATTGCAAAGTTGAATAAATTCCTTGGGCCGGTATTGTTTGTGCGAGCGCTGTCCGTGATTGAAGGATTAATGGAAACTTAGCGACCGAAACTAAATATATTAATATTACTTATTTGATGTTGGCTTGGAACTCTAATCTCGGGTGATTTGGGTAGCCACGGCCCATCAAGTCTCCTCCAACAACAAAGTCTTTACCCTGACATTTATACAAACCCCGCAACAAAACTGAAACCCGAAATATAACAACAGTAATATACAGAGAATGATTTAAATGTTATTTGTATATAAAAAGTTAAATGCTGCTTTTGAACAGTGGATTGAGAAGAAGTTAATAATGCAACGGAGAGAATGATTTGAGTGTTGTTTGTATAACACAGAAAAAAAATGTTGGGGAAAAAGGGGCGATTGGTATCGTTCTTCATTCACGGGCAATTGGGGGCGATCGCGGTCTGAATACAGATTTGAAATATTACAATTCCGGGGACCCCGCCGGCGCTCCGTAACGATCGGGTTAATTGGCACCCGTTCATTAGCGAGACTTCGTTTGATCCGAAACCGGATCGCACTGTTTATATTTTAAGTCTTCGACCGGACAAAGCCCACTAATTATCAAAAAAAAAATTTCAATTGATCATTGACGCTTTCAGTTTTTCGGTTTCCAATTACAATTTGTGCGATAATTTATGCCGATTGGATGCGGCTGTCGTCACATGACGAGCCTTCAACGCCGTCAGGGCAGACGTAATTAGCGACAATGTGTGCAGGGCGATTACGGTATTGTGACGTGCAGCGGGGCTCCGCTACACGTATTGATCTCACGCGTGTCCCTCGAGTGCTCTAAGAGGGTTTGGACAGACGGGGTGGAGCTGCACTCTCTCAAGAGAGGGTGCAACCCCAACAACTCGAAAAACTCTCTGTGACATGGAGATCCAATTTTACTTCGGCTAACTACCACTCACTTCACAGCTGAATACTACATAAGAATTTCCAGAAAGAATTCAAAACGACAAACTGATAGACAAGACTAGAGAAACCGAACAGAGTTAGATAAAAAGTTAACTTGTTGATTTAATTTACAAATATAGTTTTTAACAATTTTTTTGATTTTTTTTAGCAATCAATTTTTAATTGTTGTTGGAATGTTGAATGGTGGAAGATTTGCATAACGCGTTGCAATAATGTAACAGAAAAAAAAACGATAAATTTTTTTGGCGCGTTTTCGCATGCGAAATGTGGAAAAAATGTGCAGCAAACCGCGGATGAAAATGAAATGTGCAAATCCGGATGATTGACTAATAGTCAAAGCTCGCTATCGCGGAAATCCGATGAATTATTTTTTGTCTCGTGTGTTTTGTTGGTTTTATTTGCGGGGAAAAATTGGCAAGGACGGATATTTTTTTTATGCGCATAAGCAAAATTTAGCGAATTTAGCGGCAAGCTAAGTACGGTTTAATCGGTCTATAGCCTTGAATAATTCATTTTGTTAAGTTTATATAAGATTTTTTTGCAAAATTAAAGTTTGCTGATTGACGTGCAAATTCATTTACACAACCGTTGATTACGTAAAATCTTATTGTTTGCACATAATTGAACAACCTTGCAAAAAATTAGAAACAAAAATTGTAAAACACTAGCATTTTTATTGGAGACTAACATTTTGTCTTGTCCAATAGATAATAGATAACACCGATATTATAAACTAGCATTTTGTCTCGTCCATTAGATAATAGATAACACTGATATTAGAAACTACTATTTTGTCTCCTCTAATAGATAATAGGTAACATAGATATTATTCCTTCCTAATCTAGATAATAGATTCCTGAACATAATAGGCGTCTTCTTTGAATTGTCTGTGCCAATTTTGTAAAATATTCTATCTAGGACCGGCTAATTAAAGTCGAAGCTCAAAAAAGGTAAGCCGCAATATATTTGAATAGCTATCGTTTGAAAACTGTAACAGATCTATTCAAAATTAGTTCAGTTCTATATAGATTGTTCCCTTTTCTATTAAGTTTGACATTTTAGTATATTTTTGGTTGATAGGCTCAACACACGATGTTTTTAAATACAAAAATATTTGCTGAAATTTGTAAAATCTTTTTTCTGTCCAACTTTCTCACTTTCTATCAAACATGTTTTTAACACTGTTGAATAGAGCACATTTTCAACTAAAAAGTGTGCCATTTTCATCTTTCCGAAGGAACCGGTTTTGCGAAGAAATCTTTTTTTCAATTCAAAATCCTTGTAAATTGAGGAACCAAATTCAACGAATGAACATCTGGTGCAATAAAATTGAATACATTTCTAGAGAATTGTCAGTCTACGAAATTCCTTTTCTAATTTTGCAATTTATTTTACCTGTCGATGGCCACTGCCCTTTAAAAACTCAGTTAACTATAGAATGAAATCTTTTACAAATCTATTAAAAAATCTTTCAGTTTATATCGATAGTAGCTACATGTTTCTGTTGAAATTTACATTTTGGTATGTTTGTGGTCGATAGCCTTGACACAGGATTATTTTAATAAAGAAATATTTATTGAAAACTTGCAAATATATTTTTTTGTCCAACTCTTCGAAGTCTACCAAACAAGCATTTAGAGCTATTTTATAGAGCAGATTTTCATTTAAAAATTGTGTAATTTTCATCTTTCCAAAGCGAACCGTTTGGCCGAAATTTTTTTTACGAAAAAACGAAAAAATTAAAAAACTAAATTCAGAGAAGGGAAAATTTTTTGATTTTTGATAAATTTTGAGATTTTATATTTTTTACTTTTGTGACTAAACCGAAGGATTTCGCAAAATTTGCAAAGAATACTTTTTTGTAGACACCGACGTTTTACATACGGTTATCCCGGTTATAATTTTCTACTTTCAGGCGTTCACGAGATATTTGCTAAATACATTTGAAGAGAAAATCATTTGCCATGCCGTCCCCATTGGAGGCAGAGCGTTGAAATTTGGCCAGCGGGTACTTCATATGGCCACCCATATTCGGTAAAAGTATCATTGAAACCCTTACAGTGTTAATATATTTTTTTGCAATTTTTGAATATTTTGAAATTTTCGTGTTCGTTTTTAAATGAAATTCGTGTTTGACATGTCTGGATTTGTTAAAAAAATTATTTTAGTAAGTTTCACACAACGGGGAACAATAAAATTTGACACATTTGTAGAGAATTAGTCAGTCTATGATATCCCTTAGTTAGCTTTACAAAATATTTTATCTGGCGGCGGCCGCCGCCCCTTAAACTCGAACATAACAGAAATTAATAAATTCAAATAACTATAAAATGAAAATTTTCTGTATCAGATAAATCAAGAACACAAGCGCGTGGCAGCGCCGCGCGTATGTGGTCTTCATCAGATAAATTAAGATCCAAAAGTTAAAGGCAATGTGGCACAATACATTTTTTATTGAAATATATTCTTTAATATCCTTTTTTGAATGAATGGCTGGTAGAATAAAATTGAATACATTTGTAGAGAATTAATCAGTCTATGAAATTACTTTCCTAATTTAATTTTGCAATATATTTTACCTGTCGATGGCCACTGCCTTTTAAATACTCTCTCGAATAAAAAGTAATAGATTCAGCTAACTTTTGAATGAAAACTCTAACAGATCTATTAAACAATCTTTGAGTTTTATACATATTGTACATGTTTCTGTTGATATTAACGTTTTGGTATGTTTGTGATCGATAGCCTTGACACAGGATTATTTTAATAAAAAAATATTAATTGAAAACTTGCAATTATATTTTTTTGTCCAACTCTTCGAAGTCTACCAAACAAGCATTTAGTGCTATTTTATAGAGCAGATTTTCATTTAAAAATTGTGTAATTTTCATCTTTCCAAAGCGAACCGTTTGGCCGCAATTTTTTTTTTACAAACGAAAAAATTAAAAAACGAAATTCAGAGTAGGTTATATTATATTTCTTACTTTTGTGACTAAACCGAAGGATTTTGCAAAATTTGCAAAAAACACGAAAAAACGACCTCAAATGGAATAAACATATAAACTTATTGTGTTCCAAAATTGCAAAATACTCTTATCTTATACACACAACTAGAAAGGACATACATCAAAATGCTTCCAAAACTGTATATATTTTATATTGCCAGTCCCAGCTAACTTATGGCCTTATATTTTGGGGAAACACCACAGAGAATAACATACATAAAGTGTTCGTAGTGCAGAAGCAACTTATACGGGCAATATGTAACAGAAAACACAACACCAGGTGTCGCGAATTGTTTAAAATGCATAGGCTAATGCCCATAATGAGCATGGTCCAAAACTAACAGATCCTTCGTCTATTAGTTTTGGACCAAGCATTTTTCGGATAATTTTTCTTATCGTCGTCAATCACACACTCTCAAGGAAAAATAATCGAAACATAAATACTCGAAACATAAATACTCGAAATACTCGAACATGGAAACCGATTTCGGCAAACGACTACTGAAATTCTAGGGGCACGTTATGAGACTAGGTAACAACCGACTAACAGGGAGAGTTTTGAAGTACCTACAGAAAATGAAAACGCAACAGGTCCAAATTGATGTCAACATCTCACCGACACACATCGAAACTTAAAAAAGGACATAAGGTCTATTGTATTGTGTAATAATATCAGAGGAAAAACACAAAATAACACGAGGAAAATGGACAAATGAACGTCGAGCTAAACATAGCGAAATGATGAAAAAATTCGGGAAGAACAAGAAAAATAACAGCAACAGGTCATAATTTGTTTTTTTGTGATCCCCTGTGGGTCTAAACAATGTAGAGAAATAAATAAATCGATAGATAATTGACAGATGCTGAGCTTGATGCCGGAATGTTTTGTAAATTCAATGATTAAGTTTTGGATATAATTTGGAATTTTGATTTAAAGAACAGTAAAGATAAACTTCTAAAAATAAGTAGAAGTCTTGTGGTCTTTTCTAGTGTAGTCTTCTTCACACAAGATAGACTACACTAGAAAATTTAGTTTGCTAAATATTAAAAAAACTAAATGTTTTTGCACAAACAAGAAAAATCTGTTGATAGACTTTTCTTGTTTGTGCAAAAACATTTAGTTGTAATAACTGCACAAATAATCATTTTTCTGTTGAAATAATGAACTTACTACCTTAGATAATTTAGTTTACCATCTAACTTATTTTTTTCATTTCTGCAAAAACTTTTAATGCGAATAACTTTTAATCAATAATTTTTCTACTGAAGTGATGAACTAATCCTAACTACTGCACTAAATACCTCAATTCACTTTTGCAAAAAAGGTATGCCACGAGGTCGCCAGAAAGATTTTATGGTGACCTCGTGGCATCCCTTTTCAGTAAAATGCAGGAGCCACACCGTACTAATAATTATATTTTATTTATGTAATTAGTCAATTTGTGAATTAAAGAACATAGTTTCCTTAATTCCTTTAATATTAATCTTTTCTCGTTTTTGCAAAAAGTTTGCAAAAAAACTTTTTTTTCGTTTTAAAACTTATTATTTTTTAAGTTTTTGCAAAATCTTATTTTTTATATTTTGCAAACATTTATTCTTCTTTTAAATTTTTGCAACAACTATTAGTTTTAACAGTTACATGAGTATCCACTTTCCTGCTAACTAAACCTCCTTACGCACAATTTAATATTCGCACTGTCGCACATTTTCCCGTCTCGTTTTATTACGCAAACATTTCATTTATTTTTTCCATATTAATACTATGGATACCAGAGTTCTGTTTGTGATGGGGCCTGTGCGAACAATTCGCTTTGAAATAATTGGAATTATGCACACGCGTTTGCCTTCAAGCAAATTCATTTTTGCAAACAAAACAAAAATACATTCACATTAAACCAAATTGATCAGACTGTACGCAAAATAACATACAAGACTAGACAGACAAGATTAGACAGACAAGACTAGACAGACAAGACTAGACAGACAAGATTAGGCAGAGAAGAAAAGACAAGCTTAAACAGAGACGACTAATCAAGCAAGACGAGATTTGACGCTTTTATAGATAACTTGTGTTTGTTAGTGTTTATCTACGAAACTGTTCTAGATACAAGAAAAGTTTTCATGAGCAAATTGTAGATAGCTTAATTGTGTACCAAAAATTGTAACAAAAGTTTCTTCTAGAACATCCTGTTTTCCTGCAAAATCCGGTTAAACTCAACCGTACGAAACCATATCGTACTACATTTAATGGCCTGTATCTAGCAGACTAGTCTAGATAACAAGAAATATCTCAATTCAAAATTACAGATAATTTTATTATCTATCAATGAAATATGCAAATGATATCGTAGCGGTTTTTGTTTAGATACCACGTCCGGTTTAGTGCATTTCTATCTATTTTAATCTTACTATCCATTTAAGACTAACTATCTTAATCAATCTCTGTCCATCTAGATAACCCAGATACAGAAAAACCCGCACAACGAAACTCACAGATTCTCTCATTATCTGTTGAAAAACGCTCTATCTAAATGCCGTTTCCGGTTTAAACGCCACTTCCGGTCAAATTCATTCGCATCAATCCAACTTTCACAGCCTATATCTAGCAAACTAATCTATATACTGAGCAACAAGTCAAGAATATTTCATAGATAATTCTGTGTCGATCATGAAAATGCACAAAATGTTTTTATACAGTTTCCGGTTTCTATACTCCATCCGGTTTATTGCATTAACACATAACTTTGAAGAGCTTACGCAGAGTTTAAGACTAGGCGAGACTAGACA